>JANRMR010194339.1:0-10405 GCA_025434825.1 Bergia sp. 'catenularis'
ACAATGTATCCTTCAAAACAAAAAATTTACATAAAAGCCCAATGAGTAACACATGGAACAAAAGAAAAGCTTTTCTCCTTCCAAATAAAGTCAGTTCTCTCCAAGTAAGAAATCTCTTCAAAAGCTGTTATTTTGTTTTCAAATCATTTGATAATGCCGTCGACTTTTAGTTTTGATACCCAACAATTCTGGGGAGAGTAACAAACACCTTATTTTTTCTTGATGACTAGAATTCATTACTTCTATCTGTTCGTCAATCCAATCCATTCCAAAATCAATTGGAAATCTCCCAATTAA
Source organism: Bergia sp. 'catenularis' (assembly GCA_025434825.1). Taxonomy (NCBI): domain Eukaryota; kingdom Metazoa; phylum Cnidaria; class Anthozoa; order Zoantharia; family Parazoanthidae; genus Bergia; species Bergia sp. 'catenularis'. The sequence goes on from JANRMR010194339.1 coordinate 298, forward strand.
TTCGAGTTTTGTTGCTCTTCGTATTTGTAATTTCTTATTATTGTTAATATCTTGTTTCTAATCTATTATTACTATCATCATTTTTATTATTGTTACTATTATTATAATGAACTGTCATGTTGTACCTAACTGTTCCTGGGTCCGCAGTGTATTGAAACACGGTTCACATATGATTTGACAAAATAGTTCCAACAACATGTTGCTTCTTGTCGCTTGAAGTTCAGTCTGTTGAGAAACGCTGGAATATTACTTTCAATAATCTTTTTTGTTTCACTGGAAGAAGACATCACTAGCCTGTTGAAAACCAAGTTTAGACAACAAAAATACATCTACAATATCACGAGCATGTCTTAACATTTTCAAACCAGAGCTGGTACACTTATTCAGTCATTTAAATTCAAGTATTATTGGAATTGCAATCAAGGACTTTTAGGCACTCTATTCATTGACTTTCAAGAAGGTTTGGACACTGAATTCAAAGAATTCCAAGAACGTTTAAACACTGAATTCACCGGCTTTCAAAGACGTGTAGACACTGAATTCAAGGACGCTCCCTCCAAAGACAGTGGCCTATAGCAAAATTATTTATATAAACGATTCACAATAAAACTTTCACATGTAAAAGAAGTATTTTTTTTGTAACTAGAAAATCGCTTTTTATGCTGTCAGCCTTTACCTTTAGAGTAAGAAAAGTCACTAGAGCTCGAGCCAAAAACGGTCCAAGTGACGACTTCAGGTAACTTTTCAAATTACTGAGGCATTTCTCGCTTTTCTTACAGCTATGCTGTCTCTTAAGCTAATAAAGAACAAATATATTTTATGATCACATTTTTCTTATTTTGTTTTAAGTCGAAGAAGGGAGGTGGGAGTGTTTTACCCCTCACACAGAAATTACAGGTTTTTCTCTCCATTTCGGAATTAGGTCCTTTGGTGGTCAAAAGTAAAGTCATTTGGCAATGTTTGGGAGGAAACTCAATTTGCAATACAAGCAGAATATGTCGGTTACATAATATTAGTCCAATGGCCACTAAGCAGTGCACGGAAGTGGGGAAGTTTAAGGTTTTGTGGAGGTTGATTCAAGATCGCCACTTACACCGTTTTTGCACCGAGCTCTTCAATTGACTCTACAGCGCTATTATCAAGGACAGTTACGGGCCAGAGTCTAAATTATAGGGTTTTAAAGTCCTTGAAAAACGAAATTCAAAATCAAGCAACGCACACATATACACCTTGTCAAACTTACCTGGTAATATATTTCTATACTAGAGTTGCTGTGCACCTCATTGTGGGTCTCAAACACAAAGGAACTACCTGCAGGGTATAATAGGAATACAATAACAGTGGTCAAATAGACTCCTTCCGTGCTTTCACAAAATCTGTGCCTAAAATTACGAAAATGCCCCCAAATCGATGATATATGAAGATGTTTGCCATGATATAACGGTTTAATGCTATTTTTCTCACAAACTGATATAATTTTCCGTGACAAAATTTGGTTTTCCAGATTGTTCAGGCCTGGAATTTGAAATGTTGAAACTACATAATTTTCCAAATTTTATGTAAACCGAACGAACCCCGTTAACATTAGTTTTAATCAACAACCAAACTATACAAACTCAAAGCAGAAGCTGCCAGGAGAAAAGCAGCTCAGATGCATACAGCAGCAGAAACTTACGCGGAGGGAGTTGGATCTCGCGGTGCCTTCTCAGCTGAAGCGGCACAAGTGGTTTAGTGCCAGCATTTTCCTTAAGAATTCCTTCCATCATTTCTACCATCTTTAGTGCTTCCTGGGAGAGTGAGCGTAAGACAAGTTTTATTTATGTTTGCTGTACAAGAACACTGAAGCTTTATGTGGTAAGTATAAAACGGTCTTTGCTCAATTCAGGTTTTGTACAAATAATTTACATTTAAATTCCGTGACTTTTATATGGAGGATATTTCACGGTTGCGACAAGATGTGGATTTTATCTTCGAGTGGCAAGTGGCTTACTCGTGAGATGTTGTTTTTGCTACGAGAAGATAAAATCCATATCTCCGCGCAACCATATAATATTTTTTTATTATATGGGCGCCATGCTATGCTTTCAGAAAGAACGACAAGGTTTTTTGTATGACTCTAAAATTCCAAGACATTTCCAGTTTTTCAAGGAAAAAATTCTAGGAATTCCAGAAATTTCGAGGAGGTGTAAGAAACCTAATACACTCACTCGCTCACTCACCTTCCTTCTAACTGAATTATTACATTCCGTCATAGATAACACGTTATAATAGTTAAGTATGGGGTGAAAAAAACATGTTACCATTGATTAGCAAACTAAAAGTACAAAAACTACAACACATACATATCCATAAAAAGTGATTAAAGGAGTTTCCACAATAAGTAAAAGTACCTGTGTTATGAAACTGTTTTATGAAATGTGATTACGCAGAGTACTGATTCAAATTAAAGGTTAGTTCAAACCGATCAAACATGTTGGTCAAACATCATCCAACATTGTGGAATGCAACATGTTTTATTCGTTTAAACACCATGTTCGAAAATATTGGATTTTGTTGGATACTGTTGGATCGTGTTGGACGGTATTGGTTGAATTTTAGTTTGTTTCAAACTTTTCAAAAACATTTTCGCTCACGCGATCAAAACACGACGTAATGTCTGACGCGACGCAACATGTTGGATGGCGTTGCATTCGTTTGAACACCCCTGCATCCAGCACAGTCCAACACCATCCAACATGTGTGTCAAACAATGTTGGATGATGTTTGTTCCATTTGAACCAGCTTTAAGACTTCCACTATCTTCCATCAGAGCATGTATCCACATTCAACTTGTTATTTGAAGGAATTATGCAGGTACTGAAAGACATTTATTGCCTGCAAGTTCCTTGGCTGATATTGACTCTATGTTAGAAAGAATTCTAACCTCCTCCGTTAAGTTGCCCTGCAACAAACTTTCTATGTGAAGTCTTCCAAGTAGCTCAGGAATGAATGCTTGCAACTTATCCACTGTCACCTCTGAAATAATGCAGAAAAAGTTGTCAAACAGACTGTTTCTACAGGTTTTCTACACCGTTTTGAAAACCAGCAGAACTTTCCAGGACCACTTTTTGGATTTATCCAGAAGTCTTCCAGGAATATTTCACATCAAATCACACCAAAAAGAAATAAAAAGATTTAGTTAGCTCGGTCGCAGTTACAGTTAATAATTCTAATAAAGCATTCAAAATATAAAATGAAAAAACAATTATTATAAAGGTTTCGGAAATCTTATGTCAATTTTCTCAGAGTGAAACTCAAATTCTAGGCCTTTTCCAAGATGGAACCAGAAAGAAAACAAAATTCCAGGATCTTCCAGTGTCGTCCATCGTCACCCAAACATTACCAAATGACTTTACATTCTGCAGCGGGTCAAAAACACTTCTCCCTCTATTCTTGGACACTAATAAAAGTAACCAGAAAACTTATTTGTTACGTAAGATTAACCTAAAAGACAGTGAAGCTGTAAAAAAACTCCCGATAAATCCCTAGTATTTGGGAAGAATGGTGGAAAAGGAAATGAGATTATGTAACACCAGCTAATAACTGCTGGTGGTAAACCGCCAAGAACTGAGGAAGCTGTTTGAAATGGTATTTTCAGAAAAATGGAAAACAGATGGAGCACATCTTAAGGGAGCTCTTTCACGGCTTAGCGATTGCTCAAGGTTTACTGACAAGAAAGCTGTTTCAGTATAAAATATCCATCAACAGGCACTGTTCAGATACCAATCTAAGTTTTTCAAGAGGCAAACGGTACGGATGGTCTGCTTTAGGCGGCGATTAAGTTAGATTGTACTTATCATTTTTATGTTTCGGGCCGGAACACAAAGATGTAAATTGCTTTTAAATGCATAAAACCACAACAGAAGTGATTGATCAGTGATTGAGATATTTTCTTTTAAAACTCTTTGGATAAATACCGTAAAAATGTAGCTTTTGGAAAAGAGCAAATCCAATGATTTAGTCGTGAAAGATTTCCTTTAAATGGGTACTGTCAGGGCAGAATATGACATGCTTCAAGTTCTTACCTTCCAGGGCTTCCAAGAGTTCATCTTTATGCCAACAAACCTCCTCCATAAGAAAGGAAGTGTAGTACAAGGCATGCTGGTGGGGTTGCTCCGCCTTGAAGTTCTTCAATCCTCGTTGGTACTGAAATACAGCACAGATTAGTAATATATGGATCAACACAGGCATGCTGGTGGTGTGGTGCAATACAAAGCATGTTGGTGAGACTGCTCCGACCAGTGGTTTTTTAAATCTTCTTGGTACTGAAATACAGCACAGATTAGTAATATATGGATCAACACAGGCATGTTGGTGGTGTGGTGCAATACAAAGTATGTCGGTGAGGCTGTTCCGAACTGTGATTTTTTAAACTTTCTTGGTATTAAAATACAGCAAAGATCTAGATCAACTATTCGCGGATGTCAGTATCACTTTAGCCTGACTTTTCTTGACCTACAGCAAAATTTCACTTATCTATAACAATTTACACAAAGATTATACGTCAACGTCACATGTTTTTAGACTTTTTTGTGTGAAGACGTTCAAAATGTGTTCAATAACGGAAGCATGTGTCGGCCTACATAAAAGATTCCCCGACTTTTTCCTGACTTTAAGCAGGAATTTAGAATTCCCCTGAACCAAAATAAAATGCTTTCCCTGGCTTTTCATTAACCGTGGCATCTCTGAAAAATGCTCCCAACAGTGACATTGCAAAAGCATTTAGAAAAGTCTTAAGACAAAATGCACCTCCGACCCGTTACTTTCAAGGCCTGAAGAGTTTGCTTTTATGTTTTTGCTGGACAACAGTATTTTGGTTTTTATTCTCTAATTTGGTAATACTAAATTGTAAGATAGATATGCCATCGGTATTCACCTCCACTTGGTGTAATAATTGCTGAATACTCACCTTTTCCTTTATCAAAGGGAACCTCTTTGGATCAACGACAAATTTGGTCATTCTGTCAAGAATCTTCTGCAGTAGGATTCGCTGCTTGTGGTTGTAACCTTTCACACTAAGCTGAGAACATCAACAGACATAAGCATGTTTCAATCAATGTGATCATCATCAGAAAAGTTTAACTCTGACAAGCTGGGATACAACTAGTGACAAAGACAAAAACTAATGTGCCCCGAGCAGGACTCGAATCCGTGACACCCTGATAACATGGCATGCGCTCTAACTAACTGAGCTACCAAGCAACCACAGTGGTTGGGAAAGAACGACAACTCAATTCAAGTCTGACAATCTGAATCCAAGTCCACTCACATTTCTCCAGATGGTGATTTTTATCCCTGAGAGGAACTTTATAACAAATGCCGCTGAAAAACTGGCTAACTTATGATATAATATAATATAATGTACTATAATATAATGTAATATATAATGTAATATAATACTATATTACAATATTATAATATAATGTAATATATAATGTAATATAATACAATATAATATTATATTATTTAGTTTTAAAACAGTCCATAATTTTACTCGCTCGTATAGTTAGTGGCAAACTGTTCCATAGTTTTGGCCCTGCATTGCATAAAGTTCGATCACCAACAGTGTGTTTTGCTCGAGGAACATCCAAAAGAAGCTGGCTGTTTGAACGGAGCGCATAGCAAGTAACAGTATAAGTAGCTACTGCATAAAAATGTGCACTGAGAGTAACTAAAATTTGGCTAAAAACCAAAATTCTGAAAACATAAAGTAACATGTGTCTTCATTTGTGTGGAAAATTAGTGAAAGTGAAACTGAAGACCTTTATAAGTAAAGAAAAGACTTCAAGGATCCGCTGCAACCATTGTGTGAAAACTTTGATAAAAAGAGAAGCTCCTTCTGTTACTGGATTCCTTGTTTCATGATGTGTTCGTTTTGTACAGGTTCATATCCAGACTTTTTCCAGACTAATAAGTGATTTTTCCATACTCATGAAAAGGGCATTTGTCACCCAAAGCTTGTACACTTGAACTTGAACACCGAAACTCAACCTCATCTTTTTTACACGTGCAACTTCGCAACTTGCTGCTAGTTGAACCCAGAAAACCAGACGTCACGTGAATGCTTCGCTCAATTGAGGGCTGAAATTTTTGAGACATTCTCAAAGTTTATTTCTGGACAAGCAAGAAAATACTTACAAACATCCCATACATAGTGTTTTGCAGTTTGTAGGTGACACCGGCGATCTCTGCTGCATATGCATACTCATTGAGGGAATCTTGCAACAACTCAAGGAACAAGTATGCCATGTTGCAGTGACATGGGTCGATGTATGCTAGGGGACTGGAAAGTAAAAAGAAGATTTTATCGAAGATACTAGCTAATTAGCTACGCTAAAATTCGAGTTTAAATAAAGTTTGTATGTATGTATGTATGTATATGTATGGGAACAACGACATTCTTTTATTTCACCTCAATGTTGCATTAATTAAAAAATGTAGAGGTAGGTGCTGGTAACCAGAAACAATAATGAGGGGTTGAATGAGCCAGGCAACCAGACTTACTGGTTAGCTGAATGTCACTGATCGTTACAAGAGGTGAGGAAAATGCTGAAAATATACATAAGTTCTAATTAAAAAGATAAATAATGGGACTGTATATTGAAGATACTATAGGAAGGTTTCTCTGAGTTCAGTACTTCGAAAATAAATCGTTCTTTAATCTGACTTTGAAAGACTTGAATGAGAGCTTCCTAAAGTCTGCATCAAGTGAATTCCAGACTTTAGCCTCTGTTTTCGGGAGTGCATAAGCGTGCTTAAGAAAAAAATCCTGTTATAGCTACGTACTTTATGTGACCAGTTCCTTTATTGGTTGGGAAGAAATCGCTATCAAATACCTTAAACTATGAAAAAATATAATTAAAGAGCTATGCCTAACCATGATGCTTTGCGCTTCGTCTGTTCAAGTTCATTATCATTATCATCATTGTTATCATTATCATTATTAATGTAATGGTATGATTCTTAAATAATCACTACCCGTAGTCAATCACAGACGAAAATGTCTTTTTACCTGGTTATTTCAAAGTACAAACAAGCCTTGGGAAGAAGGAAAGTGTCGTCTTGTTTGAACCAGACTTTAGATAAAGGTGTGTCCTGTTGGAGATGAAAATCAAAGTATCAAGATACCATTATTTATTGAAGATACAGTATTTGAACATGCACAGGTGTAACTTCCCCAACCAACCAATCAACTAGTCAAACATTACCTTACCTTGATTAACTTTGGCATAGAAGGTATCTGAAAAGACAGAGCAACAATATGAACTGCCATTTAAACATCAAAAACAACTGAATAACATCAACAATACTTTGTTGGTTCGAACTAAGCCTTTCAGCCCGAAACACGACTTAATTGTTGCTAAATTCTTCTAAACTGTAACCATGCTTTCCTCAGTTCTTTGCAGTTTGGGAGAATTTAACTTTTCGTATTAGATTGTTTGTTGTGTGTGATCAGTTCTTTTGTTCTCATAAGTAAACAACGTATTTTGTATTGTTGTAAGGAGAAGATACATGTTGATAAACTGGCTGGGGTTAAAAGGGATAAAATCTTTATAGTTTTTGATAATCCACAGGTTGTAAAGCTGATCGACGCAGGTCAGACTTTAAATCTGCATTGAATAATTACAACAACAAAAATAGTCTTTCTTTTTCAAAATGTCAATTGCTATATGTCTCTTAGCTCTCTTTTGAACGGATGTTTACATTGTGTCTTTAGGTAACTTGCTATCTCATTCCAGTTCTGGGCACAATACACGAGAAAGAATTTTTTGTGCAATTAGTCTGGACGTTTTTTTAAATAGAAATTTTGAGATACATGTACCGATGATCTTGTGTTCCAATACTTCCATAATTGTATGTTTAATGTTCTGAAAAATAGATTTAGAATATTAATGTGTGCGATGTTGTTGTGTAATGTAAAATAAATTTCGTGGAAGGCGCAAAAGGAACTCAACTCCCTCCTTTCGCCGACACATTGATTGCTCTACTGTATCCTTGTTCTATAACTGATGATTCTCTGCACTATCTTCATTGTTTGCTCGGGTGAGTATCACGTGAAATGACCTTGCAATCAACCATTATGCCAATTCTTTTGTTTTAAGTATTGGCTATTTAGCTGTTTCTTCGAATATTCTTTTTGTTCGTACCATTATGATGTATATATGATTTTAAAAAATAAAAATAAACAAAACAAGTGAAGGGCTGAAAAATATGGCGAACTTGCTAAAAAGAGAACTAAACAGAAATTTTGAAGAAGCGACACAAGATTGAACAGATTATCAAACGATTTCAATACCATTTCCACAGTAAAATTTTCAACTGAAGCAAAATTGCGAACTCAACCCACAAGAAATTTTGGGTGGACAATTTTTAAAGTACCTCTTGGAGTTTGCCTTTGATCTCAAAATCTGTTGGAATGAACTCATTCTTATCAGGAAGGCGAAGTGCCGGGTTCAAGGTGACATTGCTCCACTCCTGTGAGACAAAATTAATATGTCAGTACACGTTCATGGATGGTGTGAATAGGCTGAGAAATAAGAATGGTAAAATTACATCAAATTGAGCATTCGTTTGGCCGTATTCTCAAATAGGAATATCCTTCTTTCAAATATACAAAATAATCTCGTGTTCTCATCCCATAAATTCACCTACAAAGGCAAATAGAAAGGTTTTTGAACACATGTTAACCTTTTGTAACAGTAAATACAATTAAACCTACTTGTATCTGACTTGCAGGTATTCTCTCCAAGGAATATTCAGTACCGTACCACTTCTCAACTTTGTCAGTTTTGCCTTGGAATTCTTGAGAGATTATCATTACTCTGAGACGAAAAACACATATTCATTACTTAAGTGAGGCCACTTTATTGTCAATGTTATTTGCTGTGCATCTTGTGATTTGAGTGAAAACAATTTTCGGTATTATCTATTTACTGTAGTGTCAGAAATCTTGGTTGATAAAATAACTATGGAATAATCATTTACTGATTTCATTTTTGCGCTGTCATCTGCCACGGAACTACCCATATTTAATTTCAGCAACAGCAATTTGCCCCTTGTATCAAGAACAATAAGCACAACAACAAATATTAAATTTCAATCTGTTTTCAAAAATATGTATTTTTTTGATGCAAGTAATTACAGTATGAATAAATTGAACATTTCCAGGGTTAGCCATACTCGTATAAGTTGATATTTATGTACATGTTTCCTCTTTAGGATAACGACAAACTATGCAAGATGGGCGAACAAAGACCGTCATGGCACAAATCATATGAAAATGAAGATCAACCTGTAGATAAACTAGATGACACCGTCAAGAACGACACCGCAATGTTCCAAACCTCTGGTTCTGAACATAAGTCCAAAGCACTTTTAAATTGGTTTATATTCAGGGTGTACTTATATTCGGGGGGAAGGAACTTATATTTTCCAAAACCAGATGGAATTTTGCGTCTTGAATCACAGTACTGCAATTTTAAATGCCTTCAAAAACTCTGATATAACAACAATCTTGTTAATCGTATTTAATTAAACACAACACTGCTGAACTGCGTGACAGATAAATAGTTGTAATCATTCTTTTCATTTTCGTATAATTGTAATATTTTAGTTTACATGTACGTCAATTTCAAGAATAATCCTAAGCCCCCCCTAAGAATATAAGCCCATGGGCCTATTTTAGAGGGTGCTTATAATCTGAAGGAATTTTGAGCCTACGATTTTGCGGGCTTATATCCGGGGGGTATATTCGAGGGAGCTGACATATTTGGAATTTTACGATACGGTAACCGTAAACCTTGGTAAATGCGCCCTGGGGCTTATATTCATTCAAAGGGACTTTTTGTTTAAATTTTTCTGGGGGGGGGATTATATTCAAGGGGGCTTATACACGGACGGAGTTTCGCGTTTCAAAACAAACCAGTGAAAATTGTGAAATGTTGCTCAAGTACTCTACCCTCGGTCTATAATTAAAAAGAGTGGAACAATTTTATCTATATGAATATTAATACCTTTTATAGAACAATATTATGTACAAGCCCCGGGGCTTATATTTCGGGGGGGAGGG
>JANRMR010194350.1:0-10404 GCA_025434825.1 Bergia sp. 'catenularis'
TGTTGATCAACGAAACATTTTCAGTCTACTCGCCCACGCAGAAAAACAGTTTTTTTCAAAACTAGTTTCTCAGTGATATTGATATGGTTTAGAGAAGTCATAACAAGGAGAAGCGGCCCTAATATTACTCCAAAGACGTAGTAGGCCTTTCTATCGAGCAATCCTGTTATTCCATATAGTGCTGCACAGATAACGAGGAACAAAGTGACAAATACAGCTCCTTTTCCTGTGACCACAATTCTGTATCTTTCGCGAAGGTAGGTGGCAAGAAAACGGTCGACACTTATGCTTGCGATGACAAGGAAAGATATTCCTCCGAAGAAGTTCCCTAAAAAATCGTATGCAATCCCCAATGAGCAGTAGACTTCATTAGTAACGTTCCTTAATTCTACAACTCTAAATGCGATGTAAAGAGGTTGGGTAACACAGCCAACAGCAAAGTCTGAAAAATCCAGCGTGCCGAGCAGCACATAAGATGGAGTATGTAAAGAATGTTTTCGCTTTATCGCCAACAACACCAAAAGGTTCGTAAAGGCAGAAAAAATGCTCGACAACGTGTTCACGACACACAGAACAATGTAGAAGGTGCGTAGACTCTCGGTGAAATGAAGAAGTGTCGTGATAAACTGGCAGAAATCGTCGAACATTTTATCTGTAGCTGACGTGTTGTGCATTGTTAACGGCCTTCCATCGGTTTTTGACCCAGATGCTTGGAACATGCGCGATACAAATGTTAATTCATATTAATGCTATTACTAATGTTATTGTTATTTTATTTTTATTATTAATATATTTTTGTCAATATTGTTATCACTATTTATATTATTATTATTATTTTATTATTATTATTTGTTATTACTATTATTATATACGTTATGACATTCGATAGTCAAATGTCATTGAAGTAATACTCCAACGTTTTGTATTAACTAACACACGCTTGTTGTTTCCTGGTACAAGAAAATGAGCTATTTTTTTTCTTTTTTTTCTTTTTTTTTTCCCCTCTATTTTTTTGCTTCTTAGCACAAGAAAATTAAATACTAGAATTGCTTTTCGGGTCAAGAAATAGAAGTCTATGAAGAACTTTTCTTTTGATATACTTTAGTTTGCTTCACAGCCAAGACTCACATTCTTTCCCTTTTTCCAGTCCACTTCCCAATGTTTTTGCAATAAATATTGGTGAGTTTCAACCCTAAATACGCTCGGGTGAGTCAACCTTTTGTTTTCTCTCCACATGTGTAATATCATGATATGTTTTGCGTGTTAGAAACTTAATTTGTCAAGCAATACCAATATCAACAATATCAATATTTAGCAATATCATGCAGTACACATACAGCACAAACCACCCAAATTCTTGTTGCTTTTATTGTAGACATGTTTCTGAAGGAGAATGGTTTTGCCCTCTGAAATATTTGGCATTGAAGTTGTAAGCAATCAACCCAGCATAATTTTTCTTACTCATAGCACACAAAGTACACTGGTTGCGATCTAAAAAGATACAGCTTTTAGATTCTATTAAGGATGTTTGTCCATTGGCTGTTCATTACTCGTGAAGGCTTTGGGCCCGGTCAAACTAGCGGACAAAGTTGTTTATTTTTATAAAAAATTGTCAAAATCTTATTATCACACCTCTGTGCTTGTGCGACCTACATTCAGCTTTTACCGCTTGATTTTTCAACCGCTTGAATTTTCAAACTTCAAAGGCGCCGTGGTGCTAGTGTTTCGTCTGCGTTTCGTCCCGCCATAGATAGATAGATAGATAATTTATTTAAAATCACTTCGCAGCCAATAGGCTGAATTACGTAATTATTTACAATTTATATAATGATAAGATGAATAATGTAATAGTATACAATTGATATATAATAATATATAATAGTTATCTCCTAGCTTAGTTAATATAATAAGAATTTCAATGACATTTTGTGTATGAAATGCTATTATTCTTAAAAGTACAACCTAGATAATACAACGGATACATATAAACATGTATGGTCTAGCTGTTAAATTTCCTTGACATTGCATAAATAAAAGTGTTATCAGTTCTGTCAGTATGAAGGTATGGCATATTAAAATGGCGTTGTCTCTTTAAGTTATAACGGGATTTATGCACTGGCGGAAGAAGTGCCTCCATCTTTTGGTTTGGGTCGGCCAGTATGGCATTAAAAAAGGTTCTGGCATAAATGCTCGTAATGCTCCAGTAGAGGTTTTATATCCAATTCTTGAGATACGGCGCGCCGCCCTGACGTTATAATGGACATAGCCCCTTTCTCGAAACGTAACAACTCATTCCTTAAGTACTGCGGAAGCGCATTGTAAAAGGCAGTTACAGCATAGTCGATTACAAACCTTACACGTGATGCATAAAACAACACTAGGTCTTGTGGAGGAATTCTAGCTCTCTTTAGTTGCATTAAGAAATTCAACCTCTTACTAGCCTTTTTGATTACTCAGTTTGCAATATGCTCATTCCAAGTTTGATTGCTGGTTATCGTAAGACCTAGTAACTTTGCACTACTAACTATCTTGAACGTGATATCACGCTTTTCTCACTCTTTTCTAGTTGATGAACCTTTGTCTTGGAGTTTGTCACATTCTTTTGCCTTCCAGTTTGGCGAATTTTGTACCATGTGATCTCGAGCTGCAAAGGGCCTATTGGGGTATCTTGCCTCCGTCAAGGTGAGGGACTGGAACAGATGTTCACGGATTGATGTCCCATTGGCCTTTGGGGGATGGTATATCACTGTAGCAATTATACAAGAAAAACCCCAAGGGAGGCGATTAGGTCTTAAATGAAGCCACAAGGTTTCATAATCATCGCAGCAGTTCAGATCGCTCAGCTGTCTGTATTTGTACTGTCCATCTTTGATATAAGCACATACACCACCACGATCGAACGTCTTTCTATCCTTGCGCACCACAGCATACCCGGGTATGTTGAAAACATTATCGGACATGCACGGACTCCTTTAGCCAAGTTTCCGTAATGAACGCAATATTGATATTGTTGCGAAGAATAAATTCACTGACTTCTTTCATTTTGGGGGCTAAAGACATGGCGTTTGCCAACATGAATTTGGGAACCTTTGGTGACCACTGAATAGTTGTGGCTCTGCTTGACTTGACACAATCAATTAAAATGCGGTTGTATGTTTTGTTCCTGGAAAAGGTGTCAACTTGAATATTTAATGTTCTCAAGCTGGAGTTATGTAAATGAGGTTCTTCATGATAGTTTAAGTTCTTGGCCAAGGTAGATCCATTAAAGCTCGAATAATGCAGCTTCTCTTGCATTCCGTTTCCCATGCAGATCTCAATCTGCTTTTTCTTGCGCTGCCCTGTTCGATGATCTCGACGCGTAGGTTTCCAACGTGTTATACGCCGCTTGGGCAGGTAACATCATAACTCGGGGCATAGCGGCTTCTTAGTGATTGAAGATGAAAAGGCGTATAAGGCTGATCTTGTGTAAAATACCGCCATTTGTGTTAGAATATATATCGTCCTAAATCTAGGTTGTTGCTGTTAAGGTTTCAGAGACAGCTTTGAGGTAAAACTCCTCAAAACTGCTTAAAACACGGAGCAGTTGAAAACGCGTGCCGCCTATTAGGCGCTCACGTGGCTCGATAATACCACGGGTGCGTATATTACTATGGTGGTGTTTTCTGTTAATACCACCGAGTGAGCTACAAAAAATACGGCCAATTTCTGCATTTGACATAACTGTAGGACTGTGACGAGTTCGCGGTTATACACTCTGAATCTTTACTTTATACGCGTAAATGATTTGAGCGAGTGAGAAAATTGGTTGTAAACGAAGTTTTAATTCATTGACTTTTATTGCACAATTTACAATTTATAGTATAATTATCTGTCTTTTTGATTGTTTATTTTCGTAACTATGCATAGGAGGTTCCCCGCTGAAGTGCCAGTTAATGTTTTAACTGCACATGTGCTATTAAAAATTTAATTACACAAAATAAGGAAAAAAATGAACGATAAATCAGCCAATCAGAGCCCGCTATTTTTTGAAGGAGTGGTATTAGCATAGAAAACACCACCCGTTAGAGAAGAATTAATAAAAGATACCACGAGTATTTGATGAAAGTGCGTAGCGCGAGTGGTATTTGTCACTTTCAACAAATACAAGTGGTATTCTTCAATTTTTTTTGCATTTGACTGCTATGAGTTTTCGGTTATGTACTTTGAATCTTTACTTTATACGCTAGAACGATTTGGTGGCAAATTAGTTTCAAACCAAATGTTTATTCTTTGACTTTTACAAATGTTTTCGAGAAAAAATAAATACAGGCTTACGGAAAATTTCCTTGTTTGTTTTTGTAATTCTACGAGCGAAGTTCCCCATGACAGTGCCAATTAACTAATGATTTAATATCACATGTGCTATTAGTATAGGTATAATAGCATGATTTGTAGTGGTATTTGGCATAAATACCACGAATGATATTTCAAAGTTGTTCTACGTAATTTCACGAGCCGTTAGGCGAGTGAAATTTGGAACAACTTTGGAATATCATGAGTGATACTTAAGCCAAATATCACGTACAAATCATGCTATTATTTGTTTATACTAATACCTGAGACATTTCTGCAACAGCATCTGTTTATTTCGTCTCGTGCATTTAAATGGTTTGTAATTTTCACATGTAGCTATTTCAAAATTACGCTGAAATACCACTGCTCTCGACCAATCAGATTGCGGAAATTTCTCAGGTAATGGAATAAATGATTTAATAGCACATGTGCTATTAAGGATTTAATTACACGGATTGAAGATAAATGCACGGTAAATCAACCAATCATAGCCCAGAAACTTTTGTAGGTGTAGTATTACAAGTAACACAGACTTTGCGAAATAGTTTGTGAATTAGTTATATGACACAAACCTTCATTAATAGCAGTTATGTCGTCACCAATTGGTAGATCCGAATCACTTTCAAGCTGTTGGCTCGTGACATCTAAACAGCAGTTTAAAATTAGTCGTTGAGCTCAGTACATAACCATAACCGAGATGACACTATCAGTGTCATGACTATACAAATATCGTATACAAGATTTTTTACTGATAATTTTTCTAACAAACAGTAACTCGCTTGTTCGTTGAGGTATAGGTTGGTACACAGGCCTGTGTTGCTTCAAATTTTGTATTTGTTTTAAAAGTTTAATTAGTTTAACAACTTTACAAGACATCACAACTTTACAAGACATCACATTGGCATAGAGAAATATTTCTGATTTGTTGCAAAAATAGAAAAACCCCTTGAAATGGGTCGAACCTTCAAGTGAAAACTTGAAAAGATTAACCTTTTTACAGTAATAAGACACACAAAAAACACACACACACACAAACAAACAAACACATTACAGTAAACAAAAATCGAACCAATATACAGCCGATATAATAATTTTGTCTAATTTGATTATGACGAAAACCTGAAGAAAAATGTTTACCACCTAGAAATGCTTCAGTCGTCTCTAAATGCCTGTGTTCAGCAAATTCGTAATCAGCCAAAGCACATCCTGTTTTATTTGTATCCGTGAACGCAATCTTTACATTCTATGACCCTTTACAGAACCAAGCTAAGTGTGGGGTGGTTTTCGACAAGCACAAGTAAACCCGAGCTTGTCAGGCAAAATTTAAAAATGCTTAATTTTCAAACGTCATCTCGATGGATCTTGTCGGCTAGTGTGTTGTGATCTTTGACACTTTCAATAATTTATGTTCACAGCGAGTTTTAGCAATACGTTTTGCCACGTTTTTGTTTGTTTGCTAGGATTATTCTTATTTTACTTACATTTAGTTCACGTTTGCTTTCGTCATCTAACGTGTTTTGTCGAAGACCTTAACCGTTAGAATTTATTTTTGTTGTTATTCAGTAACTGTGCTCACTTAGTGGGTGGCTCCTCCTAAAATACTTTGCAATTGGTCCAGGATTTAATGGAGCCGAAACCTTTTGTAGAATCGCACACACATTAGGAATCCTACTGATGATCACTTGTTGTGTTATTATTATTACTATTATTTTTAATTTGGGAAACGATTTGTTGTCTTCTGTACAATTCAAACGGCTCATTTTTGTTAATCTTTCACATAGTAAAATTTTTCATCGATTCTCTGAACTTACCCAAGATGACTAACCCTCAGTGAAGAAAAGTGACTAATTGACTTTCATGAAAAAACGTGTGCAGTTTATTTAAGTAATAGCTTGTGAGTTCTATATCCATAAACTGTAGTGGTCTGCATTTATTTTTCACAGAAGTATAGTTTTTATTTCAATTAGTTTAAATAATACTATAATCATTTTATCATTTCGGTAAGATCTTTTTTTTATTCATAACCACTTTATGTTTATTCATCTCACGTAGAAACTGTATAATTATCAGTTTAATTTTTTTGATCATAAATGAGTGTCAAGGAAGAACGAAAAATCCGAATTTGAAACAATGTCACTAGTAAATTCGTAAAACACATGCTATTTAAAAAGAGAAAAATAATTAAAAAAATACACAATTCACATTCATTTTCACGTTTAATAAAAGGAATTAACAATATTGAAAGTGGTTCTGCCAAAAGTTCCGATGAATCCGATACTTAATTAGTACTAAATATTTGTGAATTCGACAGCTGTTTTCGTAGTAGGGAAGTTCTGAAATGTTTAATATAAGTCTTAGGTTTGTTATCACTAAGAAAATTTCATTCTTTTGTTTCGAAATTGTAATTTGATTTGGATGTGAGAGGAAAGCAAATGTTTATTTTCTTCCGACGTAAGGTTAGAAGGGTGTGCAAAACAAATAGAATTTGCTTTGATTTTTGACTTACAATGTGGAAGTTCACTTGCTCGTACGCATTATTAAGTAGATTCACAAAACGGCTCATACTGCAAGAATAAAGGTTATGGTTTGAAGTACTTTATCAAAACGATTTGGAAATAATCCATTACATCTTCAAGCTGTGGAAAAGTATTGTTGGTCAAGAATATGGTAAATCAAATTGCTTACTTTTTAACATTTCCTTTGGTTGGCAGAAAGTTTAAAACAACTTGCCACAAAAACGATGGAGAGAAAGCATATGGAAAGAAGAGTGTATTTCTTCATTTTGAGTTGAGAGAAGGGCAGACCCAAATGACACTATGTCCTTTTAGTACTTTGTATTTTGAAGAAAAGTAATAAAATTTTTATTGGCCAATCGTATCTGACATTATTAATTACGATGGAAGGGATCGCTTTTTTGTTTGAGCTGTGTTATTATTCAATTTATATCCTTAGGGTTAAGGATGACTTATTTAGGTGTTGAGGTGATAAATACGAAGGCAGAATTATATTGGTTACTTATTATATATCTATTCAACCATTGTCATCCATTGCTGATGTTCAACTAACACAAAACGGTTTTATCACACCACAACAATGCTCTCTCTTTGATAATCGCTCAGTCAGCAGAAAGGCTGACTAAACTATCCTATTGCAGTAGAAGTTGTCTCATATTTTATTTCTTATTCTGTTGTTTTAAAACTGGTTCAAGAAAAACCATGAGCTTGTTATTTCAAGCCTAGAATACAATTATTAATTTGTTGTGTTATCATGGACAGGTAAACTTGCAGTTGGAAGCACTAGTTTGCGACTTTTTATAGGGCCACGGTTTCGTCACACAGAATGACAAATTGCATAAAATTTTATGTGGAGCAACTGAATTGGTCGTACGTGATTTTCTAAAAATTTTATTTGCCAAAGAAGCCTATTTCTAAAAAAAATATGTTTGATACTCAGATCTTGTTGCTCTTGTTATAAGAATGGTAAAAAATGGTAACTAACGTCGGTTTAATAAATTTGAATTTTTTCAGCGAGTTCCGCAAAACAGGTTGTCGCTTTAGAATGCAAGGACAGATCTTTCAAGTAATGTTATTTAGAAAGCAGCTCACGGATGAAAGATGTTTCATCCAAGCATTTACAGTTTTGGCATGTGCGACTTAGTCCAAACATCTATGCTCTGTAATTAGAGACTGATCATTGTTTGTGGCGGGGCTGGGGCTGAAAAGAAATTGATTGCGTAGTAACAGTATTTGGCCATACAAGCTGTACATGAATGTATGTTTTAACAGTAGTTTGTACTAGTAAAATCCTCCAAACAAGGTTGGGTGAGAAAGTATTGAGAAGGAAAAATATTCTCTCTTCTACCTTAAACCCAGTCAAAAATTATGGCTTAAGTCCATTTTTTCGCACCAATAATTTGACACCGAAAAATAGAATTTCATATAACTAAGGTGCTTCCCAGTCAGATAGCTTTCTGTCTTGTATTTTAGCTAGTTACCTCAAACCCGAAAAAAAGTGATTACAAAATCAGACATTTTTGAAGATGTGCTGCAATCTTTGGGAGCTTAATATGTTACATGAGCACATGGCAAACCCCTGACTGAAAAAAACTAAAATTTACTCTTTTTCTTCATGAGAACTAGACAGTGTTGATCAAGATCACTGCTTTTACAAACTCAGCGTTAATTGTTTTTAAACTTAATTTATGATTTTTTTATATAAAGAATTCATATATAATTCATTTATAATGATCCAAATTCAGCTTAATGACTTGATATGTTGCGAATTGGCATTGATAAAAATCTTGTAACGATGAAAGGTGTTATAAATATCAGCTCAATTGAGACAATTTATTTTAGCCTAAATCATTTCAAGAATATATATAGAAATACTAATATTATCGATATCATCATAAAGAACAGTGTAGGTGTTTTAAAACAATATCCTACTTTTGCAATGATTCTACATTACATTGTTTCTATAGCAATAGATATCACTGACGTGACAATTTTATTCTATTTTATCTGAAGAGATAGACGAAAATATACAAGAACACTGGCGAAAATATTCTTTTTATTCCACATTTTAGAAAAGATATATCATGTTTTTAAATCTTATTTTATCATCTGATACTGAGATTTCTACTTCGACAGTCCTCAGTCAATTAATCTGTGCATCTTTTTATGAAAAATATTTGTTTGGGCTTATACTAAAAATTAAAATAAAAATTCTGGTTATTGATACAATATAAACTATTTTAGAACTGATAGGAAACACAGTCAACCAATATATCAAACCATAAAACTTTACGTCCAAACGGAATTTTCAATTTCATCTGGGATTATTTAATACAAATTACTCTGTGTAGGTTGTGGATCGGGTCTGGTTATGAGTAAGGGACACGTCATTATTTATGGCTGAGGTTGGGGCTGAAGAGAAACTAGTTGGGTAGGAAAAAATATTTGGCCAGTTTTACATGCAGGTGGATTTTTAGTCGTTTGTACTGAGAAGGCGTCAAAATCAGGTTAGGTAAATGTTTTCTTTTTTTTTTTTGAGAATAAAAAATAATTTCTCTTCAGCTCCAACCCCAGCCATAAATAATAACCGATCCCCAAACATCATAGGCGCCCATACTATCACAATAATTTACACAGCACATCATTCTCACTACTTTAGCATCTTTACACTGAAGGACGGAGGAAATGATAAACTGGTGTCCACTAAATAAAGGAATATTGGGATAACTTACAGACCTTCCAACTCTCACGGTTTGACCGTGAGAGTCACGGTTTCAGGTCTCATCTCACGGTCTCACGGTTTGACCTCTACATCTCACGGTTTTCCCACTTGAATTGATATTTTTTTTTATTTAAACCATGCAGTCCAAAGTTTAACTTTTGTGTTGCTTAATACATTTTCTTGCCATTTTAGAGGTATTTTAGCAGTTTTCTCATCGTTTTCCGTCTTTGATATTTACTTTTTTCACTGGCCGGGAGTTTGGGGCGAACCTGGCTTACCTCGTTCTGATGCTGATGCGTGCCGTGAAGTCCTCTGGGAAAAATGCTCCTCATGTCTCACGTGCAAGAGCAGCGACCCGGAAAATGAGCTTATTGAATTTGAAGTGGAAAAAGGTCAAGACGGTCCTGTCAGTCCCAAGAGGAAGAAGAAAAACACTCATGTAGGCGCTAGCAAGTATCGCTCCAAGTACAAGGCTGAATGGAGTCGGCTTTATCCTGTGAATAATGTGCCAAACGATCCATACTCGTTCTTCTGCATACCGTGTGTGAAGAGCATTAAGTGCGATCACCAGGGAGTAACTGATGTAAAAGATCATTGTCTAACGGAGACACAGAGAAGACGACAACAGCAAGCAAGATCCCAGCCCTCCGTTTCTCAGCTATTTCAAGCACAAGGGTTGAAAGATTCCGTCACTAGAGCCGAAGTAGTCGTAACAAGTTTTTTGATACAGCACAATCTACCACTTGCAACCTCAGACCACCTGGGGCCTCTGTTTAGGTCTGCCTTTCCTGAAAGTGACGTTGCCAAGGAATATGCTTGTGGCCGAACAAAGACATG
>JANRMR010194361.1:0-10403 GCA_025434825.1 Bergia sp. 'catenularis'
TATTACAAAGTGCGACAAGTTTATTACAAAGTGCGACAGGTATTACAAAGTGCGACGGTTATTACAAAGTGCGACAGTACACCATGGTGTAATCTGATGTGCTACGTTGGTGTGACAACAAACTTGATCGTCCCGAGTTCAATTTTTGTTTGGCGCACTCAATTGTTTTTTTCCCTCGTTATAAAAATGTTTCCCAAACAGGGAAAAATGTCATTTCTGATTCTTTTCACCTTTAGTACGTGCGACAACTGCTTGTCAAACCCAACGTGCTAACTTTGACCTGCGCCTTGCTTCGGACCACCTAATGTTGGTCATGTAGGTTATATTTCCCGCTCTTTCTGTCTTCTTTGTTCCAAGAATGTGTGTTATTATCAGAAATGTTATTCCAGTCAGCACAATTCCCAGCGTAACCCAGCCGCCAATCTACAAGGTACAATTTACAATCAAAATTATTCAACGCAAACCCCTGAAAAAGTCCATAGTAAAAACAAGCTTCTAAAGAAGGTGGCTCCTCTGACTTTTATTTTTACTGTCCGTGCCACTAAAATTCAAAAAATTCATAATTTTATACCGTAGCAGATTTCAACCAGATGTTGGTCGTTCGTGCTACAATGTTTTAGTTCTCTCGTATAATTTTTGTTACCATGGCAACACGAATTAATTTGAACATTTAAAACTACATTTTACAGACAAAATGCTTTATGTAGTTTGTCTTTTTTCAATGACTTGACAACGTTGTGATTTTGTTTCAGCGTCAACACTGCAGTTTGCAAACAAATGAAAACTGTTGAGTGACTTACGAGTTTGCTTACAAATCTCTAGCGTGTACGAGAGCGTGTTTTAAACGCAAACTTGTTTGATTTGTTATGTTTAAGCCAAACAACATTTAAGTTTTTGTATGACCAGTGACTTGGTATAAAACTAAACAATAATTCCCGCAATGTGGGCGACGTCTAGCTGTGGTCAAGTCATCAGTCAATCTCGCCACGACGCGATTCCGCGAAGTAATTTTCCCTTTCGTAAACAGTCTATACCATTTGTAATAGTCGATGTCATTTCCAACAACTGCCCATTGTCGTTTCATGAAAAAAATGAAGTCATGATCACGGAAATAAAATAAATGAAATATATAAAACCTGATTCGAATCCTAAAAACCGTTAAAGAAGAGACTAGATAAAAACAAAAAACGCCTCGCTCCGCTCGTCGCTTCGAGGCTCGCTTTCATCAGTCTTTTCCTTGGAAAATTCGTCTTGTGTGACTTGTGGGTCGACTTGTGGCAAGTCTAGGATCACTGCTATTTCAGTCCTGTGTACTACCACTAAACCAGCAACTAAGCATCCGCTCAACATTCTTTCTGTTTATATTTAAAAAATGGCTTCGACTGTTGTTAGAAATGGAATCGACCTTTACGAAAGGGAAAATCACCAATCAGCGAAAAGCCATCAATACGGCTAGTCATCTCTAATTCGCGCACAGGGAATAATTGTTAACTATCCATCCGAGGTTAATAATATATGAAACAAGGACAAATTATGTCCCGTTTCTTACGGCAGCTACGCCTGCAAACCGTATCATTCTAACTCTCTCTGTCTCTCTGTCTCTCTCTCTGTCTCTCTCTCTCTCTCTCTGAGGAGACGTCAGTCACAAGCAACAGCAACCCTCTCAGCTGGACTGTACTCTTAAACCTCAAACTCAATAAATATTACGAGTACAAACAATCTTTCTCTTCGGGCTCACTCCACAATCTCGAATTTTCGAAACCTCCAGCGTAGGTATGGAACCGTTTCGTGCATGCAGTCTCGATTATTTATTTTTACACAATCACTCGTGTTTCATAAATATTCATTACGAAATTTGGCCAGCTCAATATCTTGGTAAAATTAAATAAATATAATTCTAGGACAAAATAATAAGTAATACCTAGTTTAAGGTGAATGATTGTTAATAACACACAATTTTTTCCTTACCTTTAAATAAAAGTGAGTCCAACTCCTGACGTAACTATGACAAGCCGCAGTATTTGAATGCGAACAGCTTCTAAAACCTTCATCCGCTTGTGATACATTAATAAAATTTGATAAATTTGCGGCGCTGAGTTTTCTTGACATACGAGAAGTTGCGATCTGATTCAGTAAAGTACTGTCGACTGTCGCACGATGGCCAGAAAATGGATTTCGCAAGCCACTCTTAAAATATTTATCATTAGAAAAGAACATTGCCAACATGGGTCGAGTTTTTGTAATATCTCCTTTGCGAATGTCATTTATTTGTGTTATTCCTGACCCAATCTGTCCCCCAATCTCGGTTTCAAGAATAATAGAAGTCAGGTGCTTCTCTTGCGGCAAAGCCTTTCCAATTTCCAAGCCACTGAGCAACACAACGAGCCAAGCTGCAGCGAAAACGACCAGAAAGTTTGCGTTTTTGTCCTTCTGATTGCCGTCAAACATTGTTTCTAGAATAACTCGCCGTAAGAAATTATTACAACATGTCGAATAAGCACGACTGCAAGTCCACGCAATCAACACGTCTATTATAATAGATGGAGTTCCAATTATACTCACAACATTACAGATTCACCCCTATTCTAAGTAAACGTCGATTATAATTGTCTGTAAAATACATTTAAACCGCATAGCAAAAGCGGAAGTTTTCAACTGTCCGAGTAATTTCCTCCCGATTCTTCGAAAAATGCCACAAACAAAAGAGCTATTCGTTCTGACTTTCTCTTACATAGAATCATAGACATAATGCCTAATTATGTGTACACGGACTCGATTGTTATCTGTTTTGAAATGATCGGATCGGGCAAGAAAAAAATGCCAATCAGTATGAAAAACAAAAGCCACAACTTCAACAAAGAACATGGAAAAGAACCTTCTCGAGTTTTTATTTAATTCATTTCTACAGTATAAAGTCGGATTTAAGCTAGTGTACCGACTAAAACGAAAATCGTTACCACAAATGCAATAGTCAAGCTAAAAGTTCAATATTTTATAATCACCTCAGTGAAAGCCCAAATTAAAATTGAAGTCTCCAGTTTTTTCGTTTTTTAATTTAAGAAAATGGACCAAGACTTTAAAGAGCGCGATTGTACTCCAGGGGCGCAAATCGGAAATATATTGGATTGATAATTAAAAACAAGAATATGTAAATACATTGGATGTAAGAGAACAGCCACACTGTCGTATAGACACAATTTTGACTCGACTATGTTTTGAACTTCGAAGAAAAGAACAGAGAAATATAATCTAAATATCTAGAAATATTAAAAATGCACGGCTTTTTTAAATAATGAATATACTTGTTTTCTAAACTGTGTATTCCAGCATTTCGTGTAATCTGAAAAAAAATATGACATCAGTTTGCATTTTATTTCTTAACTTGAAGTGATGTGTTGAGTGGGCGAAATTCGTTAGCAAACGGTTAAATATTGTCACGAATAATTTAACCATTCTGCACTTGTACTTAATATTAACTTTAATTCTGTAAAAACAAAATATCTAGATATGCATTTTAGTAATACGTAAAACAAAACTGCGAAGAAGCTTAAAGAAAGACGCAAAACCGACAGGATTTTCAAGGCACTGACTTGGGAATATATTTCACCAGTTAAAACTAAAACGCTGTTTTCTGTTGTTGACTGAATTTTTAAACAATTTGAAGTAGACTTCTTAGTGTGGTTTTGAATTTCAGGGTTATATAATTGTATTTTCTCTCCTCATGGTGCAAATTCAGTTCTGCACCTGTTCACAGCGAGAGAGTATTGTCTGGTGCAAACAGCCTAAAGCTATGAGATGTGCCTGGCGGTAGTGAAAACAAGTACCTTGGCACTTTTCAGTGCTAACAGAAACAGTTACAAAACTGTTAAGAATTAAGCAAGACTAGCTTTGGCGTTTTTTAAGGTTTTGCTTTTATTTTAAACATTTATTTTATGTTATTATTTTTGGTCCTTTATCGTGTCGCATATAGCCGGTATAAAACAAAAAAGGCGAATAATAGCGTCGACCATTAGGCCCTGTTTATATGGAGAGAAGTCAGTGACCCAGGTAGAGGGGTTACCCGCCTACCTGAGCTATCCTGGGCGAGTCAGCTCTTCCTACATTTCTTTAAAAAACGCATCGCACCGTTTACACGAGAAACACAAACTTGGATCGGTTATACGGGTGAGCCGCCTAGCCGGGTCACTCGCTTTCGAAGGTAGCGTCACCCGAAACGTTTTCCCATGTAAATACTTTGGCTTGCCCACTCTGGTCAATTCGACCAAGTGCAGATACACAGAGCATGCGCAAGCGTTATTGTCATTGAGAAACAAACTATTGATTCGATTAAACGGGGCAACCTTTTTGTCATATAAACGCTCGCTAAAGCCGACTCGGCTGGGAGAGTGACCCTTCTACCCGGACGACTTTTCTCCATATAAACGGGGCCTTATAGAGGAGGTGAAGTGGGGTAGTGGAAGAATTTCGATAAAAAGAGAGAGATTAGTTTCATTTTCAGCCTTTCTATGGCGTCGCTCCTATTTTGGTCTCATTCCCATTAATTTTATATTATTTTTCCTTCGTTGTTGCATTTTGCGTAAAACGCAAGTTTGTTGCAGTTTCAGTTGCTTCCGTTTGCGGAAAATCCAAGTATGATGGACAGACCTCACGGAGGTTTTACTGTTTTGAACCAATAATACTCGTGTCTTTCACAAAATGCAAACAAACCTGAGAAATTTCGGACATAAATGGGCACAACAAACCAGTTACTTTGCATTCAATTCAACAATTTCAGACACTCCTGTGATGCTGAACGTCAAAGCTATAATTTTCTATTCCTTGCTTCTGTAAATTTCTGTCAAAAAAATCTTGTGAGCTCTTGGTTTACAAACCTTACTTGGATAGATGAAATTCGACAATTGTATAATCCTAATGCAATTCAACACCATTCCTTTCTTTTTTCTCCACTGTGATTTCAACAGCCTTACTATCTGTACACTTTCGCCTGGCAAATGGACTTACGAGTCGATTGCATCACGGTTGACGTATCTTGGAAATTACAACCAATTTACAACCAAAACACTGACTCACAAAATCTTATGTAACCTCCCAACTGAAATGGAACGAGGTAAAATTTGTAGTGGTAAAATGCCGTATTCCTCCTGTTTGAATGACCTGTACTTCCACCAAGACTAGTTTTGCTCGCCTGAACTTTAACTGTTACTTGTGACTTCCCAGTCTCGTCCCAGTCTTCAGCGCCTTCCTTTCCAGACATGTTATGTAACTACTGTACATTGTGATCACTCGTAATGCATCAAATTACTGATTTTTGTGATGACTTGGTGACAAAACCCCATCCCACATTCAGAGTGCATTTTTTATAACTTCAATTAATTTTAAAGGTTTGTGGGGTGGAGTAATTAAAGGTGGGGTGGGCGTTGCCTCGATTTTCACAGTTTACGAGCTTTCTATTAACCAATTAATCCGTAGTGTTAGGGTTGGTATTAGATTTATGGTTAGAGTTAGCTTCAAGTCATAAAATAATCTACTCTGTACATAGGAGTTTTTGTCAAAACGTAAGTGATCAAAATGCACAACAATTCGTGTTACGCGACACGCTGATCAGCTCGGTTCGCCGGAAGCGAAGCGCGCCTAGTGAATCCCTGCAGTTTGAGCGGAGAATTGAATACTGGAAACAAATCTGGTGATTTATTTCGCTTTTGATTGTAAAAATACAAAAATGCGAAAACTGTACAAACCTTTTTGAACAAATAGTTTACTTAAACGATCATGAAGAATTTTAGGTAAGCCTTTGGTAATCTTACGAAACTTCGAAACTGAAAGCAAGGCACACGTTTTGGAACAACTTTGAGGATGATGCAAAATACTTCAGAAAATTTTTGTGTTCGCTTGGAGTTGGGATGGAAAACACAAGGAAAAATCTTGTTCCGTGCTTTCTCTCGGCCGGATATTTAATTGGAGTGGACGGGGAGTAACGTTTGTAACTCAACTTAACGAGGTGATAAGCGTTTTAGAATTGTTTTTATTATATCAATATTCTGAACACACTTTGTAAAATAAAATTTTAACAGATTCTGAAAATCCCATATTATTGTCTCTGATTAGTAGACAGTTTATTTTTTTGGCTACAAGTTTTGACACGAAAAAAAAGTTTAGCAGGTATCACATGTATCAAGTGTTATCGGACAACCGTTTAAACTATCTGGTATCAGCTAAACTCGAGTTAAACTACCAGACAAACAACTACAAGAAATAATGTCAGAGAAAAGCTTCAAATTCAATACCGGTGAGCATTTGACGAAAGAGATATTTTCGTAGTGTTTAACACTACTGTATTAAAATGCGAAAGTTGCAATACTCGAGACCTCAGTTCACGGCCTGTTTTAGACTTGGTATTTATAAGAGTGAAATTTAAATGCAGCCTGCCAAAGGACTTTAGAATACAGACAAACCAAGGTATTTTGAAATTCATATCTCGTAAACATGCGTTATATGGACAACCTTCACAAAAATTCGAGTCGACGCCAGAAAAACAGAAATACAGCAAATATGTGATAACTTAGAAATTGACTTTGAATTTGTTATTATCCGCACCTTTATGATAATTTCAATTTAACCGGCAGTATAGAAAATAAGTTTTGAATTTGACTTTGACACATATATTACTTCATTAATATTAACTTGTTCACGGCTCTTTGAAAAAAGCACCTTAAAACAAACTCTGTGTTTAAAAAAAGACGAAGACGATGATGATGGTAACGACGATCAAGGTGATGGTTGAGACAATAATGGTGTTGATGACGAAGAAGATTATGGTGGTGACAACGTTCGTGATGCTGATGTTGATGATGATGATGTTAGTGAAAGTGATTATATAATGACCACGATGGGGATGATAATGGAAACGAAGTCGATGATGATGATGGTGATGATAAAACGAAGTACATGATGATGATGATGGTGATGATGATGATGGTGATGATGGTGATGATGACGATGATGGTGATAATGATGATGGTGATGATGATGATGATGATGATGGTGATGGTGATGATGATGGTGATAGTGATAATGATGATGGTGATGGTGATGGTGATGATGATGGTGATGATGATGGTGATGATGATGATGATGGTGATGGTGATGATGATGGTGATGATGATGATGGTGATGATGATTGTGATGGTGATGGTGATGATGATGATTACGTTGTTGTCGATCACGATGATGACAATGTCCATATTTACCTAAAAAGACGAATTATTCGTCTTTTCTTGGTAAATATGCTGAATACGAGATGCATCAAACGGAACTACTTAAATTTCGTGGCCCGCTGTCGAGCTGTTACAGAGTTTTCTTGCTTGGTTACAAAGTTGTCGTTAAATTCGTCTGTTTAGTGCATTAACGTGTTTTGGATTTACCGAGACGAATTATTTGCCCAAATGACGTATTAGACAGAAGAACTAAACATGAACAAACTTTAATTCGTCTGGTGCGAAATTGCGAATTAGTCTAAACGAATTATTCGTCTCAAGTGAACAATTCGTTTTAGACAAATATTTAATCTTCCTAGGTAAATATGAACAATGTTAAAAGCGGTGGAGTTGATGAGAATAACGTTGTTGCTGGTGAAGATGGAGATGTTGATAGTGATCACAATGAAAACATTTGTGATGATGCCGATCACGATGATCTTGGTACTGATGAAGGTGATTTTGCTGACAATATTGAAATGTTGATGATCATAATAAAGAATAGGACTATGATGGTTGTAATACTACTACTACTATTACTACTACTACTACTACTATTACTACTACTACTACTACTATTACTACTACTACTACTACTACTAATAATAATAATAATAATGGCTTTATTATCGGCTCCACTGAATGGCTCTTCCCAAATAAATACTAAAAATATTAATGTATTAAGAGTGGAAATTTACGAAAAATTTACTATAATAAAAATGATAACATATTTAAAATATTTACAAAGGAAATCTAGTGTTGCAGGATAAAACTATTCACTATTAAAAATTAAGACTATCGCTTCCCCCTAAGATACACCCCATACCTTCCTCAACATCCCAGTGTTTTTAAAATTCATACCCTTTCTTCTAAAAATGATGATGATGGTTAACACTTAATAGCAAGGCTAACTAGATAAACACAACTTAAAACACTAGACAAGAAAAAGCCCTAATTCAGTCCACATTTCAAAAAGACCAAAGATGACCACGGGAAGAAGTTTTGAAGCAGCATCACTGATCATAAAATAAGGATCGCACCGATTTCGCCGATCTTTGATAGTGGTTTTATTTAAAGACATACCTTTTGAGGTGTGCAGGACTTTTCTTCCTCACGTATGATGAAGACTAACGGTCTAATGTCGATTGACAAAGACTGCCACTACAATGGCTGTTCTACGAGTGGCAGCCATCTTTCATTCATTAATTTTTAAAGGCCTCGATCGTAATTTAATACATAATTCGATACCCTTGGTTAAAGTGCAATTAATCAAAGTTAACATCTGAGCGAGTGACGATTGTCTCACCACGTTATAATTTGTTCATTGTGCATGCG
Organism: Bergia sp. 'catenularis'; assembly: GCA_025434825.1. Classification (NCBI taxonomy): domain Eukaryota; kingdom Metazoa; phylum Cnidaria; class Anthozoa; order Zoantharia; family Parazoanthidae; genus Bergia; species Bergia sp. 'catenularis'. The sequence continues at coordinate 8,589 of JANRMR010194361.1, forward strand.
TGCATTCACAAAATTTTTTACTAACCACTCCTTTCACGTGATCAGTAACGTCACTTCCGGTAATAGCTACCCGCATTTCAATGCGCTTGACAGAACCAATAGTCCGTTCAAAGACACTAAACAACTTCTCTTCATGGCTAGCAGCTTCGCCGGTTGGCTTTATGTACACCAGCTCTGGCTGGCCAAGATAATGAAACTTGCCTGAAAAGCAATATATATTTATAAATAATGTACACGAGAAGAGTCTTAAAGCGATACAATTTCGATTATAGATACTGTATGTGGCTCTCAAGCTTTTGTCGGGGAACATACCGTCTGACCTCGCGGGTCGGTCAGCTCCAGACCTGGAACCTACAGTTACAAATCGCTATATTCTCCAACATCATCATTCGCTCAGTCTATTACAAAACGCGATAGTACTCAACTCTAAATACGAGAACGGGCGGAACTGCCGGATACGAAAAACCAAAAAACACATTGGGAAAAATGGAAACGTATTCCCCGAACCACGCAGAACCTCAAACCTCCGGGGTCTAGAGGACCAAACATTTATTCCTAGTTGATACATCGCTATTCATTAAATTATCCATGGCGTTTCATACATACCTCATTTTCAGATTACAGATGTACACAGTTTTACAATTCAAACAAGAACAGCAGAACTGACAGACACAGTTCTGTGTAATTTTCGACAATTTTATCAATTGTTGAAAAAAAAGAAAGTTATATAACTTGCTGGAGCCGACCTGGAGTGACTCAACACGTGCTCTATTCGACCTTATAAACGCCTAAACTACCCACAATACTCTGCTTTCAACTGGAACCCAGACCCTGCTGGGTCCGTGCCGCAGAAATATCAATTTCTGTCTAATTAGCTCATTACATTCACTCAATCGCCAGAAATTACATCTTTCATGGAGAAAACAATAAAAATCAATTAATAACTCACATTAGCAGTAAACAGTTTACTAATACATTGCTGGTTTCATGCCACCATAAAAATCGCCAGTTTTCTGAACCTTTTCAAAAGAAACGGAACAAAAAATCTAGAAAAATTCCTCAGAAAGACTTCTTGTAAATGAGACTAAATTAAAAACAATTGCAAATGAGAAGCTTCGGCAATCTGTAGGTTGTTTTTTATAGTACATAATTATTCTCCACAAAATTCCAGGAGTACAGGGAAAACACCTGTTTTTCCAGGAGTTTTCCAGGGCCCTGGAAGAAAATGACAAAATTCCAGGAATTTTCCAGTAATTTCAGGAGTAGTGCGAACCATGGTATTAGAACAAACGAGAAAAAAACACAATGATCATACAGATTGAAAAATGTAGTTCATTGTATACTTCCGGACAAGCTATAAAGTTGATACTTCTGTAAAGGGTAAAATAACACGTTATATAATATAACAATCGTTATAACAAAATTTATATTCAAATTTATCTAAATTATACTTTCTTGACTTTCTTAACCACTAGAATCAAGAGGAGTTTAGTATGAAAATAAATTTTAACAAATTTTAAGTTTAACAACATCAAATTTCCTAAAGCCTAGTTCACACTAGTGAAATAAGATAAGCATAAGATGAAACAAGCACAACATAAGGCTAAAATAAACAAAAACAAAAGTGAAATAGCATAAGCATGAACTCGGCAAACACAAGCGTTCTGTCTATGATTATTTGATGTCTGTGTCGAATCTGTTCACACTGTGCAATAAGCGTGAAAGAAGCATAACATAGACACAGAAAGAACGGAACGTTTTGTTTTCTTGTGCTTGTGTTTGTTTCATGCTTATGCTATTTCACGTCTGTTCACA
>JANRMR010194372.1:0-19429 GCA_025434825.1 Bergia sp. 'catenularis'
GCACTTCACCACTAAGCCTCACTCTGATGCCCAAAGATAACTAGTGACGTCATCATGAATAAGGGCTATTTTCATATTCTATACCCACTGAAAATTACAGCTTGATATGTCCAAGAAATTCGGAGAAAATAGTGTTTGAAAAATTCTTAATTTATAGATTTCTATAACTGGAGGTAATTTTTGCCTTCATTCATACAATATCTGTAATTCCAAAGGTATTCAACATATCAGGATCAAATATTCAGTAAGAACTCACTGTGCCATCCTTTTATCGATACATGGAACTTTTTGTTTGAATATTGAAGATGGATTTATGCTTTATTATGCTAAATGTAAACAATAAAATCAGCCTATTTCGGTACAGCAGTCGAATGGGCACAGTAACCTAAAGGTCGTAATTTCTCACGCCTGCCTGCCCGCTGTGTCGAATCTTTGAGTGTAACAATTTAGAGGTCATCAATTTTTTTTATTATTTTTACAAGCGTGCAAACAGTACCGTCACAAAAAGCAGGGTTCGTACACTTTTTCATCTAGACTTTTCAAGGACTTTAAGAACTATAATATAAAAATTCAAGGACCTTTGTTAATCAATTTATTTCAAAATCTTATAACAGCCAACAAGACCAGAAAGAAAAGACGCTATTAAGGGCAGTGTAAACTCAGACAAAATCTATATATCAACACATCTTTTAAAGCAGTTTCTCTTGAGTCACCATCACAGTTTGTCCTTCCAAGTATGCTTTTCACTTCCTCAATTTTTTTCTCTACCGTTTTTATCTCTTCTTCTTTCTCCTTTGCTGCCGTCTTCATACCATTCGATTTTGCAGTTAATGTTTTGAACTTTTTTCAGCTTTCACAGCATAAGCATCCACTGCTTTTAATTGGGCCTTACAATCATTCTCTTCTAGTTTTTCAAAGCAGAAGTCTCATCTAATACTGACCTTTTCCTTTCGTTTTTCCTCTCTGCAAGGGGTCTGGGGTTGAGAAAATACTTGGAAAGGACAAATTTTACAATATTCCCCGGAATGTTAAGTTCGTGTTTGCATTGTGAAGTTTAACAGAGATCTTCAATTTTGGAAGTTGAATAAAACAGCTAACAACGATTCAAACATACTAAGGTTTTTTTGTTTTTTTCTTAGCAAAAATTAAAGGACTTTCAAGGACCAAAATACTAGATACCAAAAATTCAAGTACTTCCAAGGCCTTGAATTTGGAGTTTTAAATTCAAGGGTTTTCAAAAAGTGTACGAACCCCGAATAAGTAAATTAGACTGAGTTGCAATACGAGAACGATTTTTAGCTTTGATAGTTAATTGCGGAACGTTGCATAATTAAGATAGTTCAAGGCAATATCACCATGAATGTGTATAATATGAAGTACTGGCCTTGCTATTGACGTTGGCCTTGTGTTCTACCAGACACTGCACGACGTTGTCCACACCCGCCGCACACGACAAATGCAGGGGACTCATGCCGTCCCAGGCTTCCACTCCGCCATCTCCACCCGGACCTGGGCGGCGGGGACTGAGGGTGAAATACGAGAGAGCACAACAATAACTTCAAGCTCGAAACTATTATGTAGTTCAATCAAAAATAACAAATTGATAAATATAAATCAGCTGTTTGTGGGGTAAAATGTAAAACGTATTTCATCTACATTTGCTCGAGTCATTTCTGGGAACCTTTAATGTCTCCAAAAATATTTATCAGGACTACTGGAACAGTTCAATTGGTGATGCCCACAAATAGGTACGTTGTAAGTGATCACGGAATGCCAATTGCTTATATATTTCATCAGAATCAGTTCTGTGTTTATCAAGACAACCATGCACAAATTTCTGGTGTTGTTTCTAATATCAGTTGTTTGTAACCTGCGATGCAGACTGAAGGTCCCAATCACAGATTATTTTGACTCTGCCAAATTTTGAAATAAGGGCCGTTATATTAACCTGCTGTGCGTAAACTTGTTAGTTACAGCTGTTTAAATAAGGTTGACTCGTGAAAGGGGTAATACCCAGATCGCAAAGCATGATGGGAACTCTTCATCACAGTTACTTAGTTTTGTGCTCTGCAGGTTTCCTGTCAGAGCTCCCACAATTCCTTTCATACTTGGTATTGTTCTTCGCAGTTCTTCGAAGAGACCCAAAGGATCATGGCAGTTGATCGTAAGCTTTTAAAATTCCGATTTGGTAATAAGCAAATAAGAACAGCAAAGAGGGTAACAACGTGTTCAAAAGGGTTGCAACCTGTTAATATCACAGTTGCTGCGAATAAGGAAACACGCCGCCGTCTCATCTCGTTCAGCAATGGCGCGATGTAACAGTGACTGAGTGCAACCGTTGGGGCCAATGCTCCACGCGTCCGTATCACAACCATACTTCACCTGCAAGAAGATAACACAAACGATGAGCAGGTCTAACCTTCATACAAAAACTACTTCTATTTGTGTTTACTTGTTGTTCGACGTACCAGTGTAGATGCGATATCGTGCTGCTTGCTCTTGAGTGCGGCCCACAGCGGGCAGCTGCCAAACTCATCGCAACTGTTTAGGTCCGCACCTCTACTGCAAAGCGCTTCCACGACTGGCTGGAGACGGCACTGGATCGACAGCTGGAGTGGGGACTGGTTTGAGTTGGTACTGCAACCAAAAAGTAAATAATATAGCAAAGGAAGGGCTTAGGGCATAACACACATTACACTTAACGCAATCTCTTGTGTGTGTGTGTTTATTGTAGGAGCCAGTTAAAAGACTGAATCACATCTTTAATCTTTATGGCAAGGTTAATCCTGAAACTGCTCAGATGTTGGCGTAAATGACGCTTTTTGCTGGAGGAGGAAACCGGAGTACTCGGAGAAACCCCCGAAAATCCAGCTCCCATACTTCTACGGCCGGGAATCGAACCCGAGTCGCATTGGTGAGAAGCGAGTGCTCTGCCACTGCGCCACCCCGACGTCCCATCTCTGAAGGTACTCCCTGCCATTTACTTATGAATTGTACAGATCATAACTACATTGACACTGATCATCACTAGGATGAATTGTACAGATGATAACTACATTGACACTGATTATCACTAGGATGAATTGTTCCGATGACAACTAAAATGACACTGATCATCACCAGGATGAATTGTACAGATGATAACTACATTGACACTGATCATCACTAGGATTAATTGGACACATGATAACTACATTGACACTGATCATCATTAGAATGAATTGTACAGATGATAACTACACTGACACTGACCATCACTAGGATGAATTGTACATTGACACTGATCATCACTAGGATGAATTGTTCCGATGATAACTAAAATGACACTGATCATCACTAGGATGAATTGTACAGATGATATCTACATTGACACTGATCATCACCAGGATGAATTGTACAAATGATAACTACATTGACACTGATCATCACTAGGATGAATTGTAAAGATGATAACTACATTGACACTGATTATCACTAGGATGAATTGTACAGATGATAACTACACTGACACTGATCACCACCAGGATGAATTGTACAAATGATAACTACATTGACACTGATCATCACCAGGATGAATTGTACAAATGATAACTACATTAACACTGATTATCACTAGGATGAATTTTACAGATGATAACTACATTGACACTGATTATCACTAGGATGAATTGTACAAATGATAACTACATTGACACTGATCATCACTAGGATATAAAATGTGTGCAATTCAACGATTGGTTTCGGCTTCATTAAATCTCTTAGTGAGCACAGTTACTGAATAACAACCAAAATGAAATTCTAACGGCAAGAACTCTAACAAAACCAGTAAATAAGTAAGAATAAAATGACGATAAAGAAAAAAAGAAAAAAAAAGAATAAATAAATAAATAAATAACAAAAATTAAAAGTTGCATTTACTATTTCGTTACGCTGACAAAGACCGTGACTGAGCAAATCGCAGTTGTCTGTACACTTGTTCTTCCTTCTATATTTTATAATCTATAAAATCTATAAGGCTTCCATCATATAAGACCAGCAAACTTTTCCAGAACATAAACTTGCAATAATTGGCAGAACTAGTGGAACTAAGATCTTTTGTATTGTGATAATATTAACCACCCGCCAAAAAGACTGCCACTTGCCCGAAACTGTACGGTTCCTTCAAGTACAACGGTGCAAAAACCAGAAACACTCTTTCCAAGAAAATCAGAAAAAAACCTCATTTTAAAATTTTAAACAACTCCAGAAACACTTCTTTAATCTAAACCTCTAAACACTCTATAATTTCAACTTGTTTCCTTTCAGTTGAACAGTTTTGATTGCTTTAATTATGTGTGTTTTTCTACCGTTTTCCTTTTTTTTCTTTTTTGGACAGATCTCCATTTAAGCCAAGCTATGCTGAACTTGACCCTATGTATAAAAATAGAAAAAGAAAATAAGTTTATTTAGTGGAACAATTTTTGCATCAAGCAGCTACTTCATTGAGACTGTAAAAAACAGTGTTTCTTTAGCATGTACTCGAAAACCGTGGCTTATATTAAATATTCCAACAGTAAAGGAGATAGCATTAAATACTCGAGCCTTTCAAGAATAAATTGTAGTAAAAGAACAATAAAGTAATAAGCTTTTAGAAAATAATAATTAGAAACAAATTCAATAAATGATAGGACAAGCAGTGTAATTTTTGGCGTAACAATTAACACCTCTGTGTATTTTGCGTCCCTCGTTATTTCTCTACCTTTGTCTTTGAAGGTACTTTTAATTAAATCTACATCTGAACACGTGAACAATTATTGCTGTTTTTAAAAAGAAACGACAGATCGGGCATTTCAAAGAAGCCATAATTTAATTTTAAGAACTAAAGCAAACATCGCGAATATATACGTACTAAACGAAAATGTGACACATAAATATGTTCCAGGTTGTTCTGATGGTAAAGTTCTAGTTTCGGGGGCCATTTTCTGCCATTTGACCATTTCTACGGACGCAAGCCACTTTTATTGCAGTTTCAAGGCACCTTTCGACCCAAAAGTACAGACAAATAATTTAAAGCCGAAGATATATCGCCACCATAATTGCTTTAATGATCTAATCGAAATATCATTGGAATATGTACATGTATATATATAAGGGCATTTACAATTTGATTGGAATAACTGCTGACACAGCTTCTGTTTGTGCAGGTGTGTTTACTTAAAAATTTCAGTTCGAGATTTTCAAGGATACGTACTCTTTGAAGTCCTCTTAAAAAAAAACCCATCACTTGAAAAGAAATGAGTAGCATTGTTAACAGCTCCTTTGCTGCGGTGAGAAAATCCAAGCAAACACGTCAGAATCAGGTTCCAGGTTTTTGCTGCCGGGGGAAACGAACAATTTACTGAGAAAACATGGGAAAACCGGACGTGTTTAACTGAAAAGGATTTGTTCCGCTGACAAAAGTGTTTCTGGTAACAAGTCTTATACAAACTCCAAGAAGCGTTCTTCGTTTAACAGTTCTGAACTCGAGGAAACTAAAAATTGTGAACTGGAACGTCAACAAATCAAAAGTTTCTTCTTTCACTTAAATGGTGTTGTTGCGCGGAGTCTGTATCTCGAAGGTAACTGAGCAAAAATGACAAACTTAGAGGTAAACATTTCAAGCGAAACCTTAAGCGCAACGGTGTTTTGCCCATTTCAGGAAGAAGTTACAACGTCGAAAATCATCAAGGCCTTGCTTTACATGTTCATTGCCTTGCTTGCTGTCCTAGGGAATTTACTGATTGTGGTTGTGGTGTACAAATCTCTACATATGCGCACGTCAATAAACTATTTCATTGCTGTCATGTCCATTGGCGATACCCTCCTACCGCTTACATCCACTCCGCGCATAATGTTTCGGCTGTTTTATGGGAACGAATAGTTTACAGATGGCCCCGGCGGACTAGCCTTGTGCAAACTACTGCCATTCACACAAGAAGTCCTCGTCTCTCTTTCTGTTCTCATCATGGTAGCAATCGCCGTTGAAAGACTGTGTGCAGTAGTTTTTCCTCTGCGCAGAGTAATGACGGCTCGTGTTGCAAGGACAATGATCAGCGTGACAGTCTTAACCACCATGATCTTGCGATTACCAATGATATACAGCCTGGAGCTAACAACTACACCTCAAGGCAAAATCTTCTGCCATTTTAATTTCTTCTCGGAGGCGGCAGAGTTTATTTACTTTCAGGTAACATTTGCTACGTTCTACGCCCTGCCACTGTGTGTTCTTACTATCTTGTACTCCGTTACAACAGCAAAACTACAAAAGAGAAAAAACGGTTTTGGAAGCAGTTTTGGGAATAGATACTGCATTCGGGTTTACAAGAGAAATAAGCAAGCAGTAACAATGATGGTTGTTGTTGTAATTGCGTTCGGGATGTGTTGGTTTCTTTATTTTCTAGCTCCGCTTATATATACGAGAAATCGCGACTTGTCTTGCAACATTTCCCTCATATCCATCATTCTGGGGCACGCAAACGCAGCCGTAACCCCAATCATTTACTTTGTTTTTAGCAATAACTACCGCCAGGGGTTCAAGAGTATTTTCAGATGTCAACGAGTACACTCCAAACGTCGACTAGCGTTACGAAAGCAACAAGTTGTCATACCACTGGCGCTGAATATTACTTCGATTTAACTGCAAATTAAAGACCGTAAAATTTAGAACTGAAATCCTTATGATTATTGTTTCCAACGAAATCAGTTACTTGTGGAATATTCACTATCTGCCTCAAAATATAACAATAACTTTTGGTCCCTCTGGAAATCACGACGTGGGAATAATATAGTTTTAGTGTATTTTGAGAATGATATAGTTTTAACCCTTTTTGATACGATTTTATTTGTTTTCTACTTTTTGTATGTATTGTAGATTTGTGAGAGGAATAGTTTCTTCAGATTCTTTTCTTGCCTTCGCAATGCGTCTTGTTTCGCTATTTGTGATTTTGATGCCGCAAGTTTTTAATTTTGAAACCTAACACTTTTATTTATGTATGCACAGAAAAATAGATAAAACTAAGTTAAATTAAACTAAATCATTTGTAACTCATCTTTGTATTCCTTCATTGCTTGAACAACATTGTGACAGTTCATAAAAACAGTCTTGATTAAATTTTAAGTCAAAAACACCAAATTAGGAACAATGAAAGCGTTAGAAGTCATATTAAAATGGAGATGTGAAATTAAAAAAAGTACACCTACGAATAGAAACGGAACATAACAACAACGCAGCATGCTGGAGTAGTAAAGTCGAATATATCCCGTGCACTATTTTATCTATATGAATGTGAGAGTTGGAAAAGTTCTTGCTCAAATATGAATCAAAGGCTCCTCAGAGCCAACTCGTGAATTAAAACGTTATTTCTTAGCATTTGGTAACAATCAGCAATCAAGCACATCAATATCAATTATTGATGTCACATGACAGATCCCCATTTTTACTTTTTTCAGTTATGAGCTAGAACCTAACTAATGAATACCTCAATATAGAAATAACATGATGAAATTAGCAAGACTGCTAGTTTTATAAGGAAGACCTTATCGAACTAGACATTTAAACGAGAAGAGAGCCAGGAGGAGGCTAGCTCTAGCACCTTTACGAGCTCTAGATACACCTGCAGTACCTGCAACAGAGTTCTGTCGGTCTAGGATTGGTCTCACATCGCATGAAAGGACTCACCACTGATGTTGAAGGTACACATGCATCGCCTTTGACGTGAGACTCCATCATCATCATCTTATGGCGCGGGGTATTTCAATGTAACATTGCTGGATGGAAAGGTTTGTCACCAAACTCGTTTCATACCAACACCATTATTTTGTTTTTGCTGTTATTCAAACTCCTTATGAACATAAATTTATAACGTAGCCCTAGGCTTAGTTTGTATAAACGGCTTTACAGTATTTTAAAGTTATGTTCATCATTTTAGTAAGGGATATACAGATCTTGTAAAAGTCCATTCATGAATGAAACATGATTTGTGCAATACCTACTAACAATTATGTCTATTAGTATAGCAACAAAGTGGCACAAGATCTGAACAAGAATTGTCCAGACAATGATTATAATCAAGTGTTTTCACCTACATTCCAGAATGAATCCTGGTTCTAGCAAATAAAATAATGTTGATTGGAGATAAAATTCACCAGCAAAGTATGGTAAGTTTTAATCAATAAAATAAGGATAAAAGTTTTGGGTTGGAACTTGTAAAATTCTCCGAACGTTTTCGGTTTAAAACCATCATCAGGGAGAATTTATTTATTATTTAATTAATTCACTATTTTATTTATTATTTATAATTAATTAACTTACTTAATAACTGTTTACTCTTTGCTTGGTGTACTGTGTGTATGAATCTGTAGAAATCTAGTAGTTTCATGTATGTATGACCGTTATATTGTAATTTTGACCTTGCAGTAATCTGGCTTGATTAGATTTTTCTATTTCCAGATTACTGGTGTCATCTTTTATACTCAAATATTCCCTGTTTGTTATTGTAAATACTATTACTAGATACAAAAATAAATGTTGTTTGTATCTTTATTGTAAGAAGTGAGAAGTATATGAAGTCTTAGCTTGTAAGCCCCGATTGTTTTGATCGAAGAACAACCACGGCGCCATTTTGTTGATGAAATTTACACGCCTGCATCCTTGACTGGACAGTGGACTTAACCAAAAATGTTTACACACGATGGATGGTCAATCCATCTATGGAGTGACATTTGCTCCCACCAAACTGCTATAACTCGTTCACTGGGCTTCGCACATTCACTAGTTAAAAAAGATGCGTCACTGCGTTTATTTACATGCAGTTCAGTTTTGAAACTCGGCCACATGTAAAGTAAACTGCACGTGTCTGTTTTGTTCGATTAGCTTATCCGTTAGCCAAGATATACGGTTTGGTCACATGAGAGTTAGGGGAGAGACAAAGTGAAAAAAGCCTAGGACCAGATAAGGCTGGCTCAATTTCCTTCATATCATCAACCTACCCTTTCCTATATTACATTACCTTGTATTGATGTTCGCACCGTGCTCCAGGAGGAACAAAGCGCTGTCATTATCGCCTCGTTTTACGGCCTTGTGAAGCAGAGAGAATCTTTTGTCGGCTTGACCATTGATACTAGCCCCAGCTTCCAGGAGGCGCTCGGCCACTTGATATTGGCCAGTCGAAAGGGCCAACTCAAGAGCTGTTTGATCCTCGCTGTCTACAAGATTGAAATCTGGCACGATTTGGATTCTTCCTCCTCGACCCACGCTATCTGCAAACAAAATTTTCAACTTGGCTTAACTTGAAAAGAAAGATGGACGGAAATATATACCTATAAGATTTTCACCCACCTTGAAATTCAATAATACAGTTTACAACACTTTCGTGTTTCTCGGCAATGGCCATGTGCAAGGGAGTTCTGCCGTGACACTCGGTGATGATAGTGCTGGTGTATGGGTCCCTGTACAGTTGGTAGTCTTCAATTAGTTTGCTAATCGTCTCCTCTGAGGGTTCAACATCCTCATCCTCTTCTTGGTCCACCTCCTCATCTTCTATCGCAACCTCACTTGTAAAATCAGAACCTGGAACCGAGCAAAAAATGCTTTGACCACAGAAAACATTCTTAAAACGTATTTGGCCTGGTCTCTTATGGAAGAGATCAATACCGTGGATTTCTAAAATGGCATTCCTTTTTTTGGAGGATGGGGGGGGAGGATGTCTACAAAACCAACCAATCTTAATATTTTGGCACCAAATATCTGTCAAACTAACAGGAAAAATGTAGCAAGAAAGTAAATGCCTGCTTTTGCGTTAAAATCCAAACCTACGCAACCAAACTCTAGCAACATTTGAAACAAGTTATAAATAAATATAAATTGAAAAAGAAATGCCGTTTACTAAACTAGAAAGAAAATAATAGGGTAAATGCGTTGCGCAATCTTGTTTCAGTACATAAAAGCCGATTTACGCAATTCCTTGTTAATCTCATCTATGCGGTGTTGGCCAACCAATTTGCAAGATTTATCCCTGCTATGAAACCCTACCTGTAGCAGTCAAATCTAAAGATCAAACGGATCTAATGGGTGAATAAGAGTTTCATTAACTCTCGTGCACACAGTCAAACGAGGATGAGAGTCGGTCAGATTAGACGACAGTCACAACCAAAACTCATGAAAATTTGAACAGGTTTAAATTCAGTGAGAGCTCATTATAGGTGTTGAGATTGCGTGACAGTTGGTGAGCAAACAACAGTGTAGCCTGTGTGACACACTCGCTAAGCCCAGGGATTGGGTTACGTTATAAACGCGCAGCCGATTTGCCATGAAAAACTCGCGCACAAAAAAGACCCCTGGGAGAAGTAAAAATACAATTCCCACTACGTCTTCTTCCAGGCGTCTTTTCTTTACGCGAGTTTTTCAATCTCATGGTCAGGTTTCGTGCGCACTACTAACAGTTACGTACACTTTTAATTCCCCCACCCTTGGTGAGTCTGTCACACAGGCTACTAACAGCTATTGACACTTGAGACTTTAATTCCCCACCACTGGTGAGTCTATCATACTGGATAACCACACCACTGCTAAAAAGATATCAAACTCTCACCAATTCTCACGTTCGTTTGATCTAAGCTTCAAGATGAACACTAACCAATCGCAGAGGAGTCGTCAAAAGGGTTCGTTCCTGTGAAAGCCGCTGCTGCGGACGCGGCTGCCCTGATGTCCGCCAAGAAGGGGTTGTCGACATCTTCCGAGCCAAAAGAGCCAAGATCTTCTTCAAACGGATTTCCTGCAACTAACGTTATGTACAACTGATGTTCAAAGATCAGAAAGTCGGGACAGAGTGTGAGAATCAAGCAGACACAGCTGCTGGCTGGGGGGGAGGGGTGCTGGGAGATACAGTGAGCACAAACACAAGGAAAGACAAAAAACGCCTGAACAAGAGAGACAGAAAAACAGATACACAGTCAAATAAACAGACAGCTGTGGAGAGACATATGATGAGCAGGCTAAAGCACTCAAGTTAGGTGAGCAAAAATCTCACGGTAATATAGTAGTATAGCTAGTAGTACCACAGTCAGAAACGAAGGTGAGCATCAAGCCATAAATGCACAACGAAGTAACAAAGCTTCCCGTCTTTGGATCCAAAAGAAAATTGGGTGTTTAACACAAACTTTTCTTAGGTTTAATTACAAATACCAAGAAAAATCGAAAGATGAAACTGTTCTAAATCCAGTTCCCCATGCAATTTTCTAAGGTCAACGAAGTTTCGTTAACAGACCCAGCAGTCATAATCATAAATATAACAGCAAGGTCATGTCAGGTGATACCTGGAGCAGCTGCCTGTGGCATTGTTGAGGAGGGTACGGTGGGGGAGATGGGCGATAATGACTTGGGCTGAGGTCTTCTCTTTCTCTTCTCAGCAGCCTCCTGAGCGCGTTTTTCCATTCTCTGTTGTCGTAGTTCCTTGCTCTTTTCAATGGCTTTGTTTCTGGCCTCTATTCTGGCTTGAGCTCGTGCTTGCATCCTCTCAGCAGCTTTCGCCTTGGTTCGTTCAGTCTCGACAGTCTGTGCATTTGGATTGGCGCCACTGTCGACAAAGATACGTTCACGTTGACAAAAAGCGATTACACTGTACTAAACCGTATGAACGTGGTCACGAGCATTTTGTCTGCAATACAGTACTTAGTGAATAAACTCCCTCTAAGCTTTTTGTATCGAGCTATACAGGCTCGAGGCTGAAAAAGCGCCCGAAAAGTGAACATTTGTGAAACAAATGTGAAACTTTGAGAGCACTTTTGGGTTATTCAGTCAGCTTATTTTGAATCAACAACAAGAACCAAACTTTCATAGAGCCTGACCTAATATCATCTTAGGATGATCTGACGTTAGTTCGTCCTACCAGCCTTCGTAGGATGACCTCGAATTGGTCCTTTCTACCAACTCTCGTAGGATGACCTCATGTTGGACTTTCCTAGCAACTTTTTTAGGATGACCTCATGTTGGGCCTTCAACCAACTATCTTAGGATGACCTCATGTTAGTCTTTCCTAGCAACTTTTTTAGGATGACCTCATGTTTCTCCTTCCAATCAACTCACTCAGAACGACCTCATATTGGTCCTTCACTTGAGAAAACTGATAACATACTTGTTAAGCAAGCAGGCTACGAGTTTAGCCAGGCCTTTCCTTGCCGACAGGTGGAGTGGAGTCTCGCCCAGCTTGTTGTTGTGGTTTGGATCAGTGCCACGAGGAGCCAAGAACAGACCCGCTTCTTCACTGCCGATGCTGGCAGCCATATGCAGCAAGGAATCCCCTTGGAATAAATTAAACAAAAATGGCTTTCATAAATTTATAGGTGTGATAAATTGTGCTTAGTCTAAAATTATTCCCAAGACATCAGGTATTAAATGTGTTGCTGAGGAACTAAGTTTCATTTAAGAATAGTACACCTGCATCAGTGCCAGTACTAGCATCAGTTTTAGTTTATTTTTTTTATCACAAAAAAGGTACAATAATTGAATAGAGCAATTACATGGCAAGGGAGCCCAAAATAAACCAACAGGACGTATGGATTTTTGGGCTTTTTTATTGCAACAATATCATAAATCTTAAATTACAACAAAAATGCAGCTGTGTAATGGTATACAATGAAACAATATCAAATGTGCAGAATGAAAGGAAATCAAACGTTTCCACACAATTGAATCCGAGACTGATCAAAATACCTGTAACTGTGTTGACTGCATCTGGGCTGGCGCCACTTCGGACCAGTTTCGCCGCCAGACTTTCTTCGTCCAAAGGGTCAATTTTGCCGCTACATGACAACGCTAACCACAGCGGCACACGACCTTCATTATCTCTGAGTTCTAGGTTCAGCCTGAAAGCATAGATAATGAGATTAAGTGCAACTTAGTTCTTTGATATCTGAACCACTCGGAGCTAAGCCGTAAAATGAACATGAGATGTAGGAACGGTACCAAGAGGTAGCATATATGTGGAGAGAGGGGAATGCGGTGTATCAAGTTTTGACAAGTGTCTGATGGGAATCAACGGTAAACACGAAGTATGAAGGTATAAAAAATACACTTGTAGAACCACTGCGATTCGTATGGGAGAATGTGCGAATGTCCTAGAGAAAGTATTCTTAAATAACAGTGGTGAGTGTAAAGCAATATGAATCATCTCTGCAACAAGTCCTAAGTTTGAAGCACGCTTCCCTCAGCTGGAAATGTCGCTTACAGGAAACTCTGGGAGGATTGGTGGAAACGATGGCGACAGGGTGGGGTGAGAGAGGGGTTAAAATTGAACACGTTAACAATGCAAAATAGGCTGTGACGAATGAGGGGAGCGCAGCAAAGAGAAAACACTTACTTGGCTTTCTGCAGCAGTACAGACATCACAGGCTCATTCTTGCTTTCTATGGCTCTGTGTAACGGTGTTCTGAAGAACAGCATTGTGGGACTAACATCAACTCCTATTCTGATTCATTTTTGGACGTTAAAATTTCTAAGTTTAATGAATAATTAAACAAAAGTCGCACATGGTACCAAAATTCGAAATGTGCAACCTCCAAGAGGCTGCCAAAATTCGTTCGCGAAACTTTCGAAGTTTCGTCGCTTGCCAACATTTTTGGTATTAGCATGCCAATTCATTCGTACATGCAGAAGAAAGGTTTCACTGATATATTTAACAGGCAGTCCACGCAGCACACGGAGGTTTAATCTTTCCCATGCGTGGGTTCATGTGCTGCGTGGGCTGCCTCGCCGCCTGTTACGTGACAATCAGCTGTCACGTGACTAACTTTAATCCCTGATGAAGACCGTAGGCTGCGGTCGAAACGTCGATTCAAACAAAAAATTTTTTTCCAGTATTTGATTCAATCTCTGTATAAATTAATTAATTTTGTTCATGATCTTACTTGATTCCATGAACTCGCAAGGTGAGATGAGCCTAGCACAAACTCATCCGCCCATTGCCTTAACTTCTTCCCGGATGAAAATCTGTTTACAAGGATTTTTCCTGGAAAGTCATCCCGGGACTACCGAACTCATGAACTCATCCCGCACCAAAATCATGTAACTAGCTACAAGGAAGTAACCAAATTCATCTTACCGGAAAAGATGGCGCCACGCAATACATTGTGGTAAAGGGGACAAAATGTGCAAGGAATGTAGAAAAAAAATGGCGGCTGGTCATGGTTCACCAAGAATAGAACCTCAGTGATTTGTGCTTCCAGCTTTCGTAGCAGCAGTTGGCAACACAACACTTTTAGTTAGGCATTTTTTGCCTACTGCTGCAAATCTGTCTCAAGAGAGGCTATGTGTGTTTACACTCTTTGCACATTTTGTCCATTTTACCACAATGCATTGCGTGGCACCATCTTTTTCGGTATGGTGAATTATCAAGATAAAACTCATCTTGGGATGACAACTCTTATATAAACGGGCTCTTACTCCAAAACCCCGCAACAATCATGAGAGCATAGTAGTCACTTGACACTAAAGACTTTGAAAAAGGAACCTTTTGATATTTGTCACATGGAGGTGGCAAAGTATTATATTGGCGTAACAAATGTCCTGTTCAAAAAGAACACTTCCTTTTCCTTTTATCTTCATTAAATTACATTATATTTGGGTTTTCTATGCTTTATCATGTGCATGTAATGAGTTATACTTTCATTGTGTGTGTGCGATGTTAGCTCAGTTGATAAGATCTCAGACTGCTAACTTGAAGGTCCCGGGTTTGATTCCCGGCTTGGCCATGGGGTTGGATATTTAGGTGACCTTCTTTCGCCACACCGTCCTTGGACAGGGACATTAAGCCGTTTGTTCCCCAGATGGATGAAGAGCCACTCTGTGGAAATGCCGTCTGGGTAACGCCATTATTATTATTATTATTACTGTTATTATTATTATTATTATTCTAACAAGCAACGATCGAAATATTTCATTACTAAAGGGCAGACTGAAGAAGACCAGTGAATGAAGCTCCTCAGCAAAGTCTTGTAATTACAACGAACTTGTAATTCCCGAAATTTAACCTGGAACGTTTATTTCTTCTTAACGTTTTGGATTTCTCAAAACACAGTTCTGATATCAATGTGCTTACCTTCCTTGATTGTCCTGTGCGTCCGCGTTGGCACCACCTTCGATCAAGAGAGTAACGATCCGGGCCATGCCCTCTGCTGACGTCATCTTGTGGGCACCTGACGCAGGCACACCCGAACTGGAAGCTGTCCACGGTCTGTAATGACGAGATAATCATGGTTTAACACTTGAGAAGTACATAACACTGACATGCGCAAACTTGCTAACCGAATAAGTACACTGACATGTACACTTCCGAACTCTCTCATGCGTCTTCTGAACCCCTACTGATTTTAAGAGTATTTCCAGATGCATCTCAGGAACACTTTCCATGTTTTCCAAAACATTGAACAAGCAGCATGCATTAAGAACTCTTCGAGCAAAGTAAACCATAAACTATGTACCACCCATATGTACCTGTAGGAGGCAGCTAAATGTAAAGGTGTAACGTGTTCACTGTGGGTCGCTGCGCTCACTCGAGAACCATTCTGAATCAGAAATGTAGCAGCAAACTCATCACCATCCTGGATGGCCTTGTGAAGGAGTGTCTGTCCATCCACGTCCGCCATGATGACGTCACAACCATGGCCTACAAGCGTCCTGGCTATGCTTTCCTGCTGCTCCACTAGGGCAATGAACAGTGGTACCTGCCCAGTCGATGGCTCCAGCTCGTTCAGCTTGCCAGGCAGCTGAAATAGTCACGGAGTTAAACAGACCATGAACATACCTAAACAAGCAACTCCCCCCCCTGCCACACACACACACGCATGTATAAGAACATAAATCGGCCACTAAGCGTGAAAGTTCTGGTGCAAAACACGTCTGTATAAAGTTTATTCCTGAAGCTCACTAGCTCATAATGTTTCAGTTTGAATACAGCAGAGTATTTGTTTAACCAGAGGATTGCGACAGGTTGGAATGACTGACAAATGCAACAAACTATTCCTATATGGAACGAATGGATTACCTTTGAATTATTCCTAGTTTTCCATTTGTGCAAAACCAAACCCAGTTTCATTTTAAACCAAGTGGTCAGAAGAGTGCATACTCATGACATTCATATCACGCAAGGTTCACGCAAACTTATTGACCAATCAAAGAACAGCTCTTCCACCAAGTGCAAGGACTGTTCCAGCGCCACAATTTCAAAGTGCAAGATTTGCCCAACTGGAAATCACCCAAGATGTGGCTCCAAATATGGTTGGTTCAGCCAACCACCACCAACTGACCATGAAATGAATAATGTAACACGTTCTTCTGGAGCTGTCAGAAGGATTTTTTGCAAATGTGGAAGAAATAACCTTGAAAATAAATGTAATATATAGTATGAACTACCACAATATTCGTCCGTTTGGATGTCCACAGTAGTTGACATGGAGCATATAATTATATGCACACTAAAAACTTTGAGGAAAAATAAACTGAATTGACAATAGCTAAGAGTTCATCTGCAAAACCTAACCTCTGTTTAGTTATCACTGGCCAGTCAAGCTCGTTAGTTGGAACTGAGCATGTGATGTAATCTTTGACTCACTTGTGAATTGAACTCGATGACAAACAGGAACACAACATCCTCTCTGTGGTGTCTAATGGCCAGGTGCAGAGGATAAGCTGACTTAGATTTGAACATCTCATACAACAGGGGAGCACTCATATTGGAAAAGTCTTCTGTTTTCAGGTCATGCTGAAAGTCAATAAAAACATCTAATTTAAACAATATGCTGTTATCAAACTTGTAATCAAGCTTGCAAGTTACAAACTGACAAAACCTGAAGGTGACAGCTTAACGTCCCTGTCCAAAGACATTGTGATAAAAAATGATCACAAGTGCAGAATTTTACTGATTTTTTTTACATTGTTAAGGTAGCAATGAAGTTAAGCAACAGACTTTCATGACTTTGTCCCCTTTTGGAATTCAATTCAATCCAATATCAGTTCTTTGCAGAATTTGTTCAGGTTACGAACGGGCAAACATTGCTGAAGAGTTCTGTCTCTAAAATGAATGTTCTGTCAGAAGACATAAAACTGTTTGCAATAAATTATAAAATTATACAATTTAATTTCCATTCCAAAACCTTTAATTTAACTCTGTCTTAAACTAAAACATCTGAAGATTTTTGGTCATAATACCGAACATATTTTTTCTGAACAATATTTTAAATTTTAATCCAATTTTTGAAAGATAAGACCTAAACAAAGTAGAAAACTTTTGAAATCAAGTGCAACCAGCGTACAGTACTTGTACATGTATGTAAATGTATCTCTCACACTTTCTTCTGATCACTATCTCAAAACAGAGTTCTAAAGAATTTTGGTCAAATAAAGCATTTCAGGATATGAAGCAAGTTTTCAGAATCATTACTTGAAATTGCTATAATTACTAAATACAAGTCAATGTTTATTGAATTTCAAGCAATTTGATTGGTTCAAAAATACAGGTTCCTGTTTTACACTTGACTACATTTGGATAACACAAAATTAAAAAGAAAAAAATATTTTGACTTGGTGTTTAATAAAGCAACATTCATTTGTTTTTTTCTCAATTTATTTTACACCGTCCTTCAGTTTCTTACAAGTTTCAATAACAATGGGATTTATGAAATTGCAAAAAACTTTGCGAAAACCGTGAAAACTACATCACTTAATAAAGGACTTACATGACATAAATTACATGTTTTAAACTTAGAATTATTACTAAATTACACATGAAAAGACAAAGCAGTGCTACATGTAGTGTGCTTATATGTGGGTAAACCCAGTTGCCATTACCTGGGATTGATACATGCAGTTGTGGCAATAACTACATATGGGGCTAAAAAGTGTTAACTGTTTAGACTAATGTAGACTAATGCGTGTGTTGACCACCATTGAAAAACAGCATCCCATTTGAACTACAGTCTGAAAGATTTCATCCTATTATAGCAAATTTCCCATTAACAAGAGAGTGGAATTCAAGATTTCTTATCATGCCAGCAGAGTAGTATAGAGTTCATAAAAATCTACCAAACTGGTTTTGTTAAACGTTTTAATAATAATTTAGGGAGATAAATATTACTGAAGAAATTGGAGGTTAATGGAAATTTAAAAAATTTTAAATCAAGTTTTCAGATTAGCAATTAATAGGTGAATGCCATCTCATCTTGTGATTGAAGAGTGGGACCCCTTTGTTATTATCAAGGGTTTGGCATGTCCTAACAACATGGTAGGCTATTCTGGCAGCTGAGCTCCACTGCACACGGTTGCACATGGTTCCACACGCTCGCACATGGTCGCACATACGACTGCACACGGTCGTGCAAGTTATAATCTTGCCGTACATGGTCACAGATGACTGCATGCGGTCGCACACGGTCCTATAGATGATTGCACATGGTCACACCGATGACTGCACACAGTTGCACAAAAAATCCTCAGCTGCCAGAATGGCCTATCTTCCCTAACAAACTACAACCTTGTAAAGCTGCCTTCCATTCCATAGATCTGCATGTACTAGTATGTAGCTACTTACCTACAAATTCACTGAAGATTTACATGTAGCACTGGTCACTTACAGATATTTTCAAATGGTTAGCTCCTTGAAATGAAGTCTGAGCATTATCTGTACTAAGATTACAAACCCAGTGACTTGAGATGATCTCTGCACAGTACTTCTGTAGGTCTTTAGCCCCAATGTCCTCTGCTGTCTGGTAGTACTTGATACAGTTGGCAACTGATACTGATGACATTAACATTTTCTCACACCTAAATGTCAAGGAATATTAGAAGCACCATTATCTATAATTTCAAGGTCACATAGTATTATCGTTAAATAATTTAATTTGAATTTTAACTATGAAGCAAACTTTATAATAAAATAATTTGAATACCACACATTCATGCATACATGTACGCTTGCATATACATGTACTGTACAAGGACTCAGACAAATGGTTGTCAACTACTACTCTTACTACTACTACTACTACTACTACTGCTACTATTACTACTACTACTACTACTACTACTATTACTACTACTATTGCTACTATTACTACTACTACTACTACTATTACTACTACTACTACTACTACACTATACTACTACTATTACTACTACTACTACACTATACTACTACTATTACTACTACTACTACTACACTATACTACTGTACTATTACTACTACTACTACTGCTACTACTACTATTACTACTACTACTACTAGTACTACTATTACTACTACTATTGCTACTATTACTACTACTACTACTACTATTACTACACTATACTACTACTATTACTACTACTGCTACTATTACTACTACTACTACTACTTCTATTACTACTACTATTACTACTACTACT
>JANRMR010194373.1:0-10403 GCA_025434825.1 Bergia sp. 'catenularis'
AGCCAGGCCCACTAGTACCCAAGTTCTGTGACTAGTACCCAGGCTTCTGATAGCTGTTCGCATAAATAAAAATTACTCGGTCTGCAGTAACAGTTATTAAGTCAGTCAATTGATGGAATCCATTTAGAATTAAATCTCAGCAACTCTTTTTTGACCCCAGATAACACAATAACATACAGTAAACATTAATTGGCATAAGCGCACTCTGTTTTGTTTTTTAAATGGTATTTCAGTTTAATTTACATGTTTATTTCTTTGTCAGAGATACACCACTTATTTTGACAAGGAATGAGATCGTCCATCTCCGTGGGGTAATATTCCAAAAGGTGAAAGAGCTGCTCCATATGCAGCAAATACCAAACAAACAAATCACTGGCTACCTTGTGAAACTAACGCCTATTCTGGTATGGTGTGCACGAGAGATGAGGCTACATGGCATCAGTAGTACAGAGCTGGTCTTCAACCTGAAGCTTGATGGTCGTCCTTTTTTTGGTAAGACCAGTTTTATAATTCTATCAGGATGTATGTTTGATAAACATATATATTACGCATCTGTGTATATAATTGGTATGTTTATACATAAACTCACATCATGATCATCATATGGCTTAATTTACCTCGAGGACCACAGTGGTAGCTATATAGATTTCAGACTATCATTCTCAGAAAATGACTTTTCTAGTTCTCTGTGAGTTATATATGCATGATAAGAATTTTGCTTAATTTTCAGGAATTTACACGGATGACTCTAGTTACAAGATGTTTTATTTTTAACAGTCTCTTTGATCATGTGGAGGTCACTTATATTAATTTTTATGGGAGGGCAAAAATCTCAGTGTTGTAAAAAGAAAGGTATGTTTCCAGTACAGTAATATTATATATTAAGTTCCCATTTAGGAAAACTTGAAATTTTTGATGAGAAACATTAAATAAAATTAATGTTATTGCAAATTAATAGGCAGATCACAAGTGCTAGTAGGTGTTGTACCAGTGGATTCACCCCATGTCTCAAGCCAGAGTCCAAAAGCAGTTTGGCCATTAGTTCTTGCTAACTGTTCAGAAAACAGGCAACCATGCAGACATGTATATAATTACATGCATAATTATACTGTATGATCATGAGTTCACAATAGTTTTATGTATAAAGATCCTTTTAGTTGATATTTAATGCATTAATTAATTAGTTGATATTTTTCAGACTAAGTAATACCATAACATCTTATAGCTAAAGTAACCAGATGATCATAACTAGATTGTAACCTTTCGATTTTGAGCATTGCCCTAATGCATAATTTGGTTGGCGTTACTTAACAAGAGTTGATACATGCAGATCTAGAGGCTAAGGGGTTACTTCCAAAGTATGTGTGTAATAATAACAACCTTAGGTTATAGTATCTAGTTACAGCACGCGATAATTAGTACATGTAAATATCTTGTATTCTATCTACATACCTCAGAACTTAATACATACCCATCAAGTATCATCCAGTTGTGCGTCTCTTTTTCATAGTTACATATACAAAGTATATTTTACTACCAGAACATTGCATGGTGTCAGAATGGACCACATGAAGCCAATCGAGCCTTTAAAAATGGAAGGAAATCTAGCTAGAAAACTGGCGCAGATGGAAACAAAGGTGGATCCTTTACGCCAAGGCAAGTTGCGCGATCGCCAAAGATGAAGAAACTCAGTGTGCAGTATTTCTCCACACGATAGGAGAAGACGCACTGCAAGTATATGACACGTTCACCTTTGCGACAGCCGAAGAGGACAAATTAGAGCCCTTATTGGGAAAGTTTGAAGCCTACTGCTCTCCCAAGAAAAATGTTACATAAGAACGTTATGTATTCAATTCATGCACGCAGAATGGCCGTCCGATAGATGTATTCGTCACGGATTTAAGAAACAAGGGGAAAACGTGCGAGTTTGGAACACTGCAAGATAGTTTGATCAAAGATCGCATAGTATGTGGAAATGACAGTAACAGCATTAGAGAACATTTGCTAAGGAACACTGAATTAACCCTTGAACAAGCCATCAACACTGTTAGAGCAGCAGAAACAAGCAAGTCGCAAACAGAAAACCTAAAAACCACAACGCTGGAAGCTGCAGTATTAAATACCCATCAAAAAACTCGCAAAAAGTTTGACCATGGGGTGGGAAAGAAAACAGAGCAAATGAAAAAGGATGCGCCACAAGGCAGCAAAAAGTGCGGACGCTGTGGAATGCATCATGGCCCTCAAACAAAAGAATGCAAAGCATTTGGGAGTATTTGCCACAAATGTCACGGTAAAAACCACTGGGCATCTGCCGCTCAAAGGTACAAAATAATCCAAGGCCATATCAGAAATGCGACGAAATTGAAGAAGAATATGAAGACGAGCCCAGCTTAAGTGAGCTGTTTATCGAAACAGTTGGGTCGTCGGAAGACAACACCAGTGAACTGTTTACCACTCTGAAGGTAAATGAAGAGGATATTAGTTTCAAAATCAACACAGGAGCAATGTGTAACACGACCCCGGAACATATATTCGATAAAATGTCGAATAAACAAAAACTGGTGAAAAGAAAAACAAAGCTCACAGGTTATAGCGGCAAAAGGGTTCCCGTGAATGCACGATGTTAATAGAACAAGATAACAGAGTGACGGCAGCTGAATTCTATGTTGTCACGGTGGCCAACGCAAAGCCAATAATCGGATTGTATACAACACGCGATCTAGAACTGATAACTATACACAAGAATGTGAGCGAAACCCAAGATGATAATGGCAGCAATCTTTTGGACGACTTCAAGGACGTTTTCACTCGACTGGGGCGATTATCACATAGAGTTGAGCGATGACGCAAACCGACAATCCACCCACCGAGGAAAGTTCCTCTTAGCCTTATGCGCAAACTCAAAGAGACACTCGAAAACCTCGAGAAAGTTGGAGTTGTCAGCAAGGTCACAAAAGCAACAGACTGGGTAAACAATCTTGTTATTGTGGAAAAGAAAAACGGTACACTAAGACTTTGTTTAGACCCAAAGGATCTGAACAAATCGATCAAGCATGAACATTACAAAGCATCAGCTGAAACAATCTCTAGTAAGCTGAATGGTAAGAAAGTTTTCACTGTGATTGACATGAGCAACTGTTACTGGCACAAGAAACTGGACGAGGAATCGTCATATTTGTGCACATTCAACACGTCTTTTGGAAGATATAAATTTAATCGTATGCCCTTTGGCGTATGTTCAAGTGCCGACGTCGCACAAAGAATGGTCGATGACAACTTTGCTGATATCCCTGGAGCACTGGCAATCCATGATGATATCACTGTCGCTGGCGAGACCACACAGGAACATGATGCGACACTCAAGTTCGTGCTACAAAGAGCAAGAGACCGCAATATAAAGTTCAATCGCGAGAAAGTGCAACATCGCGTGAGCCAGGTCAAATACTTGGGGAACATCGTGAGCGCTGACGGATTCAAGCCAGATCCAGATAAGATCAAAACAATTATTGAAATGCCAAAGCCAGAAAGCAAACAAGATTTGCAGCGTTTATTGGGAATGGTCAACTATTTGTCACAGTATATTCCCAATATGTCAGAAATCACTGCACCGTTACGTACCCTCATAAGGAAAGACACGCAATGGGTATGGTATCACGAACATGACAATGCATTGGACAAAATCAAACAGGCTCTCACAAACAGCCCTGTTCTTCGCTTCTTTGATGTCAACAAGCCAGTTACTATCCAATGTGATGCCTCACAAAGTGGCCTCGGGGCATGTTTAATTCAAGAAGGACATCCTGTCATTTACGCATCAAGATCTCTGACTAACGCAGAGAAAAACTATGCAATGATAGAAAAAGAGCTACTTGCTATCGTGTTCGCAACAGAACGCTTTAATCAATTTGTATATGGCAACCAAATCAGAGTTCAGAGTGATCACAGGCCTCTGGAATACATAATGGCAAAGCCCTTATCACAAACACCGCCGAGAATTTAACGACTGCTGATAAGTCTTCAGAAATATCAGCTAACAGTGGAATATGTACCTGGGAAACTGATGTTCATCGCGAACACACTATACAGAGTATATCTTCAAGGAACTGTTGAGGAACAACAAGACCTCAATGAGGATATTGGAATCGCCGTCCGCAGTTTTGTTGCACAAGTTCCGGCTAGCACAGGGAAACTGGAGGACCTAAAAACGGAAACAGCACGCGACCCAGTTCTAAATGCCCTCAGGACACAACTTATCAAGGGATGGCCCAGCCACAAGCGAGATACGAACCCAATTATTACACCATATTGGAACATTCGACATGAACTTAGAGGGGCCAATGGCCTGCTATTTAAAGAAAATCAACTGATAAACCCTGCATCCATGAAGGACAGCATTTTAAAGCTAATTCACGAAAGTCACCTCGGTATTGAGAAATGCAAAGCAAGGGCTAGAGCTACTGTTTACTGGCCCGGGATGTCACGCGACATTCACGAATATGTATCAAAAGTGTAGTATATGCGCAGACCGCAGGAACTGTTATCACACATATGAAATCAATTTTTGCAAGACACGGAATACCGGAGGAACTCATCTCAGACAACATGCCTTACAACAGTCATGAGTTCAACGAATTCGCGAAGGAATGGGGATTCAAGTTGACAACATCCAGCCCCACCGACTTATCCACAATCAAATGGGATGAGTGAAAAGGCTGTACAAACAGTTAAAAGAATCTTAAAGAAAGCCCAAGATCCGTATATCGCCCTTTTGGAGTATCGCAACACTACAATTACTGGCATGTCTTACTCTCCAGCACAACTGTTGATGAGTCGTTCCACGAGAACCAAACTACCAACTACAGAGCACCTGCTGCAACCAAGACTGGCCAAAAATCTCAAACAACAACTTGAAGCATGCCAAAGGACACAAGCGTTCTACTACAATCGGGGTGCAAAACCGCTACCATCATTAGAGCAAAACAAAGGTATTTGTATTCGTCAGAAGAAAACATGGGTACCTGCAAAAGTGATACAAACAGCAGACACACCAAGGTCGTACATAGTCGCTGCTGAAAATGGCCAAGAGTACCGTCGGAACAGGAGGCACCTGCTACAGACACACGAACCGACACCAGTTATCACAGTACCCTTTGACCAAGATCCAAAGAATACCACACTGGCAGAGACCCAACCTGAACCGCCGAGTACCCCAGATACTACCCCAACCCCAGGAGCACGAGCAGTTGAAATTCCACGTCGAACCTCAACCAGGAATAGAGTCCTGCCATCCAAATACCAAGACTTTGTTATGGGTTGAGAACTGAAGAAACTTGACTTATTTTAGAAGAGTTAAATATCTTTACATTTGAGATTTTTTCTTTGTATTTTTATAACAAATAAACATCAAGCATTTAATATGAACTAAAACAGAACATTTTACACAAATATATGTTTTGAAGTTTTAAGAAGTTCTTATATAGATTTTATAAACACACAGCCTTTTATTTTAAGAAGGGAGATGTAATAATAATAACCTTAGGCTATAGTATCTAGTTACAGCACGTGATAATTAGTACATGTAAATATCTTGTATTCTATCTCTATACCTCAGAAC
The DNA here is from genome assembly GCA_025434825.1 of Bergia sp. 'catenularis'. NCBI lineage: Eukaryota > Metazoa > Cnidaria > Anthozoa > Zoantharia > Parazoanthidae > Bergia > Bergia sp. 'catenularis'. Next base: position 5,615 of record JANRMR010194373.1, read on the forward strand.
TTAATACATACCCATCCAGTATCATCCAGTTGTGCGTCTCTTTTTCATAGTTACATATACAAAGTATATTTTACTACCAGAACATTACAATGTGTATATAGAACTTTCCGATCAGTGATTCAAAATACAGTACGTTTGAGAAAAAGTGATAAATAATTGATAAACTTTTGTTACTAATTACTCTTCCACTGAGTCAGCTAGTTTTTAGGAAGCTAATTAATTATCCATCCAAAATGTAATTATTAGGCCTGGGAAATCTTAATTCATCATTCAAGCTTAACACAATAGTTATTTTTGAATTATGCCAAAGTGACTCAAACAGCTTGATCAATTATTGCAAAGCAAAAATGCCTTTATTCATACCATGACTTTAATTATATAAAGGAAGTGCAAGAAAAACATGAAAGGTACTATTATAAGTGACATTACAATAATTGTACATTTACTTTATTCAGAATAAAATTGGCCAGAGGGATATTTTTAATGACCTAGCTAATAAATGTCAATTGTCAGGACTTAATAATTTATTAATGCAACATTTGATCTATTTACACTATCTGAACAATTTAATGATGGTTGTATTCAAATGTCTGATGATTTTATTCTAAAGTAGATTATTGGTTGAAATATTATGTTTTGCTTATTTAATTGCTTTGAAATCCTTTTTTCCATTTCACTGATCCAGCTACTAATTCATCTTTGCACGATACTGTACCTCATCTGTAACAGAAGAGACTTGAAAATACTTATTGAAGACTTGAACCAGGAAAAAGACATCATTAAGAAACATGGACTTTCAATAGATGGCAGAGAGTATCGTGTATCTTTTGTCCGTGAGTACGACAATAACTAACCAGTTGTTTCGTATTGTTCAGTTAGGTCTATATCAGCCACACGCATATGCCTTAATTTTCTTCTCTGTAAAGTGCTTTCTACACCTGTAATTAATGTCTTAATGAACTTAAGCTGAATGTAGCTAGTGTATATAGTTAGTGCTAAATAATATATATAGTTTTTCATATCAGTGTGCTGCATGTGACAGACACTGGCACTGTAGGTATAAAAGCTGGGATCAAAACTGAATAAGTAATGCTAAAATGTCTGAATATTTTCTTACGGTTACCCTTGATCTTAAGGCCTTATATACACTGTTTATCAAGCGCAGTGATCCAGATTTCCAACTTGGTGGAAAAGGTTTAGATTCAGAGTGTTGTTTCCTTTGCCGCATGAAAAGGGTAAGTGCTAATTCGGACAATCGACATTAATTACCATACACTAAAATATTTAGACCACGAACCTCAGTTTAAAGGTTTTAGCTAATTGGTTTTATTTCCGAATACACTCAGGTTGTAACATACTTGAGTGAGTGGTGTAATAAATTCAGCTCACATGAGTTTAACAAAATTAATGCAAAATTAATGCATACTTAAGCTGTCCTTTTTGTAAATTTATATTATATCACCCTATCAAAGTTAAATATGAAACTTATTTTGCTAATTTTCAGGCATGCAATTGTAATTTGGGTAAGGATGAGGTGTGTCTGGAACACTTTGCATCAACCAAAGCCAACACTGGAGGGTAAGTATATTTACCTATATATAATTTATATATATATATATATATATGTATATGTATATAAGCACTTTTTACACATTCCAATTGGTTCATCAAACACCAAATATCCTGACACTGCTATTCACGTTGGTTATTCATATGTAAAACAAGTTCGCACGTGAGATGGACATGTGACGTGACACCAGAGCTTTTTTTTGCTCATATTTGTTTGTTGCAAAAATGGAAATAAATTATATTTAAAAGTTAACAACAACAGCAATAATTTTTTATTTCCACTTAGTTTGATAGATATAATACATGTACATAGATGACTACTCACTGGTTTTGTTTAAACTAAAACAATTATTCACGCCTCAGTGAATATGCACCATGCTAGTCTGACCTCCACTTCGGGGGTTAATTTATTGTTAAAAAATATATTACTTAATCTGGTTCTCTAAATTGTTCATGTACATTTGAGTTTTAGCTTTTAGCAGGCACAAGACAATTAATGTTTTTGAAAGTCTGTGGACAAGACGATTAAGACTTGAATGATAAGCCCCATGGACAGTAGACTGGAAAAAGAAAACTTTGTGACCCAGCAGTTTTGATATAGCAAAATTAAGAACAAATTTATCTTAATTGTTAGAAATATGACTAGCTTATAAATTGGTTTAAATTAGCAAATATATGATAAGATATGATTAATGATTTAGGCAAGTAAAAGTTTCATTAGCACAATGAAGTGTACTGATCCCTGATTTTGGAGTCACTTAATTTGTTCAAAACTATTTAATTTTGCAGGTGTACTGGTATTAGAGATGATCTGACTTTCCTCCTCGATGAAGAACTAACTGCAATAAATCTCTGCGCTCTCCATATGGAAATGCGGAACACAGAACAGCTGCTATCATCTGTTGGGCTAAAATCATATGAAGTTGGTGCCTTGAAAGAACTTAATAAGGAACTAAAGAAATATGACCCAGAGAGTTTCACAAAGGACAGAGTTACTGTAGTAGAAAAGCCTGGGCAGCAGACCAAAACAGACAAGCACAACATTCGTGCGGTATCTTTTTCTGGTATGAAACATTGAGAAAATGTTTTATCACTTATTAGCTCATTATAAGAAAGGTGAAAATTTTATATTTAGTACGTACAGCTACACTGTATGCATTATTAATGTTAAACAGTCATAAAAGTAGAATTGATAATTAGTGAGGACCAGGTAATAAATATAAAATGCTCATGACACCGGTAATTGCAATTATTATGTTGATCTGATAAAAACTAGCTTATAGTACTCTCCATGACCATTTGCATTGATCTTTTCTAAATTAACAGGAAATACTGAAAGGAAAATTCTCGCTCATTTTGACAAGATAGCTACAGCAGCATTGCCCCTTGAGAAGGTCAAGGCTCATTACTCAAAAGTGGAAGATGCTAGGAATGCCATTCTTCATTATGTGGGGTTTTGCAATGAAAGAAAGAAGGTATTTGAAATTATTCTCAAACTGATGATTGTCCCACTTCTATCTTGCAATTGAGCAACAAGATATAAAAATATGGCTTGAGCAATTAGATATATTGATGACCACAATTTTTATGGTTACCATTTTTTAGTTTTGAAAGAATGTTGAACTGGTATATTGGATGGAATTTATATATATATATATATTGTGTCCTCTAACAAGGATTTTCCAAATGAACAATTTATACAGTAATCATTATTTGACAGTTATTGGTAGTGAATTGCTAATCTGAATCACACATATCATGATATGCAGGACGTACAGATATGATAAAGATAAGATTGTTATCTATGGATTCCTACATGTAACTGGCTAAATATCCATCCCCTGAGATCTACATGTAAATAAATTTAATAGAGTAATTAATTGGTTATCATTCCCAAATATGAGAAATGTTTTGAAAAACGACCTCGAGCTCATCAATAAATGTCAGTTATGTTTTGATATGCCAAGATCAATTTTGGTACATGTACACAAAATGTTGTGTATTGACATGTTCCACACAAGTGACATTAAGATGTCCAATGTTGTCTTTAGTACTTTCAGAATTTACAGTCTAAAGGAACATTTGTAAGGGATTATGGAAGTCGCCAAGAGACAATACAGTTAGAAGGTTCGAGTACTGTAATTTTAACAAGTTTAACCAGGTAAAAAATTTCAAATTTTTCATATGAATAAAAATTTGTGAAATAAGGTACATATATATATATATATATTATACATACACACCCTAAAGAACTTAGTACATGTACAGAACATATATATATGTTGCATACTCTCCTACCCTCCTCCTATTTCCCTGTAACGAAATTTTGGTTGCCTTTCCCGTGAAGATTGGCCACCGCCAGTGATGTGTGGTTCGTACGGAGTTAACCAAAGGCCGCCTGAAATCCACCAGAAGCTGTTCAAAGAAACGTGTTGGAAGATAGTTGAATTCCAAGCGGTGCTATTTAGCTGAAAAAGTGATCACAACAGGGTCGTTTCTAAATCATACAATTGACGGAAATCGATCACTTGATTTGATCTTTTTTAAAAATTATTGATTGGCCCTTTGACCTACCTTTGCCGCGGGGGCTGTGGAGATTGTTCACAGTTTCAGCAAGACTTGCCTTCCACAGTCTGTAGGCTTTCAACTCAGTTCTATCTTTCATCTTTCCATATTTCGGCAAAGGAAAGACTTTCCCTTCGTCAGAAACAAATTTCAATGCTTCCGGTCGAGTCTTGCGAGAGCGTGGGTGACCAATTTCCTTGTGTTTCAGAAAGGCCTTGGTAGTTGAGAATGTTTTCTCGCACTGTTCACAGACAACAAGAAAGGTCATGGTATATAACTGCAAGATTGTTTAACTTAAAAGGTGATGTTTGTGTGGAGAAATTGAGTAAAGAAATTCAAGTCCGGGATTCAAGTGACTGATCGGACGTGAAAGTAGTTAAAATTTCACACAGCAGCAATGCTGTCGAGTGGGATATGCAATTGTGATTGGCCGACATGGTTTCTGCACCTATTTTATGCAAAGCCGTAAACTAATGCGTTTTCTCATTTTTCTAAAGTTTTAAAATATGTATTTGTATATCTTGACCAGTGATTACAATTTTAAAAAATTTATGGATATCAAAATAGATTAGCTCTTTTTCTGGCGAAGTAAAGAACACTGACTGCGGCTGAAAAATAATACAAGGAACGCGACGGCAAGGCGATAGAGCGTGTA
>JANRMR010194395.1:0-10399 GCA_025434825.1 Bergia sp. 'catenularis'
CCTTGATCTTTAATTTAATTATATTTTTCCTTGAAAGACGGATGTTCTCAGGGATTGCATTCCAGATCTTCCTTCCGATACGGGAAAAGGATTTGCTTTGAGAAGAAGTTCTTCCATACTGAACGAAGAATTTGTCTAAAAGAACCGCTCTAGTGTTACGTGTGTATTGAAGTTAATGAGGTGAATATATTTGCAATGTTTATTGGGGCGTTCTTACTTTTAATATCATGCATTAAAACTGAAACAAGTTTGAAAATAAAGCATATCTACTGGAAAGATAGAGCAAGTGGGATGGCATACTCTCGGTTTGTTGCAAAGTTCATAAGTCTTAAGGTTCGTTTTTGTAGTACTAAGACTTTGTTTAAATTACTTTTGGTGGTTTGGCCCCAAACAGTTAAACCGTATGAAATATATGGATGGAATAGGGATTGATAGATGTTGAGAAGAGTTGAAAAGGGAACGAAATGTCGTATTCTTGAGATAAAATTATCCAGCTTGTTTTGCTGATTTTTAGAGTTATATAATTAATATGACAGTTCCATGATAAATTGTTATCTACGAGGTGTCCAAGGTATTTTACGTGATCTTTCTTTTCTAAAGATTATAGATTGTTTGTATTAACATAAAAAACATTAATATTTGGAGTAAATTCAAGCATTCTTGGGTAAGGTTTAAATATAACAAAATTTGATTCTTCAATATTTAGGGTTAATTTATTTACTAATAACCAATCGCAAATGTTCTCTATTTCTTTGTTGACAGTCTTTTCAAGTGATCGTATATTATTGTCTGCATAGAGTAGGTTTGTGTCGTCTGCAAATTAAAAAAAGCGAAATTTACTGGAAGAGTTTTGAATGTCATTGATATAGAGTAAAAATAGTAAAGGGCCAAGCACTGATCCTTGAGGAACACCGCATAGTGTCCGTTCTTTGTTAGAAATTGTGGAGCTTATTTGAGTTGTTTGAATTCTTTCACATAAATAAGAGGCGAACCAATCATTTACAATTCCTCTTATTCCATAGTGATCTAATTTATAGAGTATATTTTGTGATTTACAGTGTCAAAAGCTTTTGGTAGGTCTATGAATATTCCGCATGAGAACGGTTTTTTGTCCATATGCAATCAGTGTTCCTTTGAATTTCGCTTTCTTTGTCTATAAGTGCATGTTGTGTTGAATGTTGTTCACGAAATCCATACTGAGATGGGTGTAGGATATCATTCAAGTCAATAAAGGTTTTCAATCTGTTAAACATTAGGTTTTCAAAGATTCAGTTTATATTAGAGACGGAAGTGAAATTGGGCGATAATTTCCTGGGTCTTCTTCATCATCTTTCTTATAAATAGGGATAATTTTTGAGTATTTTAATTTAGAAGGATGTATGCCAGCTTGCATTAATAGGTTCGTTATATCCGTTAGCGGTTTAGATAAAATAGATTTTGCCGATTTTAACATTGATACTGGGAAAGAGTAAAGGCTGTAGGCTTTGTTAGGTAATAGCGAGGTTATTTCCGTTTCTATTTCCGACGCAGTGATGGGAGTGAAGAAAAAGGAATTAAGGGGGGTCATTATTATTGAGATATTTATGGATGGAATTTTGGAGTTAGGTAGATTTGGTGCTAGTCTGTGTCCCACTGCTGCGAAGTGTTTGTTCATAGTATCAGCTATATTTTTTGGATTTTTTGTTACCCCATTGTTTGGTTGTTTAATAGCATTGATAGTTCGTAATTTATTCTTCTTATTGTATAAAAGGCTATTAATTCCTTGCCATGTTTTTTTCATGTTGTTAACGTTGATATTGATTTCAAAATAATTATGATAGTAGAGTTTTTTACTTAATCTGGTTAGCCTTGAGATCTTATTGCGGTAAATGTTGTAAATTTCTTTTTCTCGCGTGAAATACAGCTTATTTTTTATTCAAATTTGAACAAAAACAAAGTCTAGTCATAACAAGGTTTACTGAGCATGTGGATTATTAACTGGCCCAACTCCGCCTTGGATATATATGAAAAGAATGGAGAATGGTATTTTGTAGTGATTATCCGTTCCGTATATTTTAAATTTACAGAAACATATATTCCTTTCTTTGTCTCACTTGAGATATGCTTTAGCACCTTTTTTTTAAAAATTAGCATTTTCAGCATCTGTAGCAAAGGAAGACCTTACTAAAATGATTTAAAGAATCTTGTTACAATTGGAACAAATGTAGAACAGAGCCTAGAAAGAGTTATATGCACTTGTATTTTTACCGATTGTCAAAATCCTGCGGGCGATAGCGTGGAGAAGAAAGGCATGCTTGATAACATTCGCAGAAATTACGACAAATTTTTTTTAAAAAAAGAGAAACTTTCAACTAATTGATTGTAAAAGCATTATACAAAAGTAGATTATTTTAAGTAGCTAAAGAACGAGGCAGTTTGTATCTAAACACACGTTTTGAAAACTGTGGAATATTTAGATCTCCGGCTGACATGTAGTGCCCAGTTTGATGTTTTTAAAATACAAAAGCGTTACACGAATCAAGTCAGTTTGACTGTGACAAGTCTTGTTTATTGTGGCCTTGGAAGTAATGTTTGTTTTTACTGAAGGAAAGAGCTGTTGCCAGTTCAGCAGCGACCGTGATTCTATTTATTAATAGCAACCGAAGGTTTTACTTCTGTTTAAAGTTAAAACTGGTTAGCTCATTTGAGGTACTAAGTTTTCTACAAATCTAATACCGAAACTTTGTTCTTACAGTGGAGATAATTTGTTGTTAAACTGTAAAATAATGCCTAATGCTCGTACAACATCGTCTGATGGCTACTCCGAATGTGGATTGAGCCTGGATTGCTAATCAATAATTAAAGCGCAATTGCAAGTTGCTATGTTTCCATTCAGTTGGGTTGGCTTGTATGAATGGAAAAAAATTATGTACCCAATCCTATAAAAATAAGAACATTTTAAGAACATCCTGAAATCGTCAAAATAATTAAGAACATCCAGCCTCATCCCTCAAATTAGACGTTCTTATATTCAAAAGGAGTGTAGCTTATTTATGAATTGAATTTATTGATAGATTGGCACCGGTCATCAACCCACAATGTCTTGTTCTTTTGTATTATATGATTCAACTGCTTGATGTTTTGCTTAAAAATGTATATTGAGCTTGTGGTTTTTTGGTTTTTTTGTTAAAATAAGATAAATCTTACAACGAATACTACAAAAAGCTAAGCGATTTTGCGTACTTCGATCATACATAACCTCAGTTTATAAGTTTGTGTTTCAAAACTTTCACTGGCTGTTTTCAGTTTAGCCATATATACGCTTTGCTAGTCTTGAACTCTTTTGTGTGATGTTCTGACAAATATCGTTCAAATGACCACACTGGATCTTATGGGGTGGTTCACATGACTTAACTGAACTCCTTAAACCAAGAAAAACTGAATAAAAGATAAGTATGTACATTTTGACGTAAGTGGTAACATATTTACTGAAAATTTAATTCTCACTAAAATCTTGGATCCATGTACCGGAATAAGAAAATACGCTCTACCGCTCAAATGCGATGTGTCAGTAATTTTCTTATCCCAATGCAATCATGCTGTTCTCGATCGCGCGGCTTTCCACTCTTCAATGTTGTGTCCCTTCGTTTCTAATAAGGATAAATTATACAAACCACACCCGGGGAGGGCAGTGCGGTTGTTATTATTATTGGCGAGATTATGCTTCGCGTTTATGGCAAACGTCAAACGGCAGAAGTGATCACGTGACCATGATTTCCCCACATTTTCTGTTAACTGTTTGCTTCTTATAAGTTAAGGAAATTTGTTCCGTGTTAACCATAAACATGAGAATTATTTTGCATATAGCTGGTATATTTATTATTTGTTTTGAGGAAACGTAAACAGGAATCTCAGTGACGTTTGCCGTTTGCCGTAAACGCGAAGCTTAATCTCTCTACCAGGTTATTATTTCGCCCTTAAACTTCCTTTCTTTGTAGCTTTGCCATCTTAAATCTAATTTAGACAATATGTGATTTAAAGTATAACCTGAAATAGAAAGTTAAGTATTTTTATGTCTTATCAAAAATCTGACGGATGTTTCACTTTTTTAACTCACAAATCCTTATTTTCAAGGCAATGAAAATTTGATTTTTAATATTGAATTCTTTTAAATCAACTATTAACTAACTCAAAACAGCATTTAAATTGTTTTCCTGCAAAACGGAAAAATGGATTAGTACGTGGTTTGTTTTCGCTAGACCGGACTGCTTGCTCAGTATCAGAATTCTCGTGAACATTAATCATTTCTGGAAAAAGAAGAATAGTCCCCAAAGGGAAAGAGTTAAAAGAGTAAAAATTATCGGTTTCTGGCCCTTTTTTCGTTCTTAGAATAAGGGGGAAAAGAAATTTAGTAACGTCAAGTTCAACCAAGCACAAACGTCTGACTACATAAATATTATTAATTAGAAACATGTAATTTTTTGTCGCCTGAAGGTCAAGGTGTTTTAGGAATACTACGTGAGCGTGGGAGGTGGTTGCCAACAACTGAACTGTTCTCACTGCCATAGTAATTAAAAACTTAACTGGTGTAATAGGGAAGGAGTCACAGTTTTGGTCTTCAAAAAAGGACTTGTATTTATGGATCTAGCTAGCTAAGCTGGGGTGGGAGAATTGCATGGAACGCAAAACAAAGTTTATCAGCAGTAATTTCTTAAGTTAACAAACAATCAAAAACACTTCTTTTGTAGTAAATGTTTCACAGGGTAAGATGTAACATTTGTGTTTGCCGTTATTTCATTTGTTTGGTTGGGTGGATATGCCATAACGAAATATTACTGTGAGTATGATTGGGTTACGGCAAGAAGCACAACAAGTAAAATTTTCATCTCCGAAAAGGACAATTACTTCACTGAAACATTTGGAACAGATTTTGTCTCTTTCCAGCCATTTCATTCCACTCATGTTGGTAAATTTGTTTCTGACAGCTAAAAAAAAACAATGCCTTGTCATAGCAGCAAAATTTCGAAGTACAAGGCCAGCTTAACTGGTTGTGTTTACGTAGAAGACAAAACTTTCGAATGACGATTCATGTCTTATACAACTTAGGGCAAGTCGTACATAACGAGCAATTATTTTGTTTAGGCGAAATAGACAAAGAACCATTCTGCTGAACAAATGTTGTTCTGTACTACGTAGTCATACGCAGTGAAATCGCTTAATTGTAAAAGCTGACTAAAACAAAATGGCAGCGAGAACACGAGTTTTGTTTTTAAGGCGCTCCAGAAGGCGTAACAGACGGTGGGAGAATAGAACAATATGGTAAAAGACGTGGATTTTGAGACGCGATACCCACGGGATACGTGACAACCTAGTTAAAGAGCTGGAGTTAGAAGACCGAGCAGTTTATAATCTTCCTTTTCATCTGACCAACATGCTTCGTCCGCCATTTTCGAAAGTTGCCATGTGGTAAAACACGAATTCTGATTGGTTGAATAAATTGGAAATCGACGCTTCGATGAGCGTACAAATTCGCAGGAAAGGGAAAACTAGGCGAACTTCTGCGAACTGTGGCGTATTTAATCGCTGATATCTGACATGCTAAATATTGGCGATTTTATACGCCAGTCGCAACGATCAGCGAAATTCGCCATCGCAGTAGGTGGTACATTAGGCGCTTTTCGCCAATCGCTGCGATCGGCATATAAAATCGCCTAGTGTGTCCCCAGCTTAAATACTGTACACAACAAAATTAGTTTTCAAAGATTTGGCAGGAAATGAGTTGCATAAAAACGAAGAAAATGGCTTGGATTTTTCAATGCGTTACAAAGCTCTCGTTTTCTTTGTCTGTCTTGTGCTTCTTGTACTGGCCACATGAATTCTTTGTCATAGATGTTTTGTATTTTTTCAGTTGTTCTTTTGTAATTGTTTTGCTCGTCCGATGCCGAGCACTATATGTTCCCTGACGAATTTGGGTATTCTAGGTAAATACAGCCATTTATTATTTAATGACTTTTGTTCGACTTGAATAGGAACATCTTAAAACCTGAAGGGAAGATTTAGTAATTTTCTCTGGAAAGGAAACTTCATAAGCTTCTTCCTCGAAAAGTATATCGAAAGAGAGCTAGATCGGTAGTAGGCATCCGCAACTACGATAGGTCAGTCTCATAACACGTGCACTGCCTGGATCAGTTATTCAATTTACGGTCCATTAACATCACAGCTACATCAGACCTGGACGTATGTCTGGATCTATTATTGAAATTCACTCACTCTCCTTCCCCCCCCGACGAAAAAAATTGCGGTTAAATTTCGATCCGGAACGAACGTTTCGACTCGGTAGAGCTGCCGGGATAAAAGACTCACGGATGCAAACAAACATAGACGTAGCCTGGGTGTGGAATGAAATATAATCCAGTATAAACAGCACTTAATCTTAATATACGATTCTTGCCAGTGGATATTATTAACAAATATTCAGATACCTTTTTTCAAAGACCGCAAATTTAGTTTAAAAAATTGCTCGTGCGATTTATCCCAAATCGCGTTTACCTATCCAGTTAAGACCTGATTAAGGCCGAGCCAGAGTAAACTTTGGAGCGACGACTGCAAAAGACCTCAAATGTCCCAAACGGCAAAGCAGCGTAAACACAGAATGCGTATCTAGTTTTTAAAAACGGCTGACTTTCGGAGAAAACCATAAACATAAAATTGTTTGGCCACATGGTTTTATTATATATGCTATCACGTGGAAATTAAGAACAACTTTGCATAAATAAAACATTGTTACTGAGTTGCATAAAACATGAGTTTAGAGACGGAAAATAATCTTAGTAAGTTTAATATGACACATTACCTGTTGTGTAGTAATTAGGACCTGGTGTACTTAATTCTTGTGGTTGTTTGCATAAGCTAATAACGAACTGATTAGTTAAGTTTTTGTAGCATGTATTGGTTGCAAAACCTTTAAATAAGAATATTCAAATGTTTCATTTTTTTGCGGTTCTGTTTACTTTCTTGTTTGTTTCACACCTTGGTTTGAGTTAAATAACTTGAACATGCTATCGGGTTAGTTTGAAGAAGCAATAGTGCGACAAAAAAAACAACAGTATGAATGGTAAACTTCAGACAAAGACAGCGGGAAACAGCGACGGTACCGCTTTAACACCCGTCAGGTGTCATAATATTATATTTTTCTGCCCATTTAATAGTTTAGCTTTATTTCAATTCTGTTGAGTACACAGTCTCCTTTGGCCTTAGGTTAAAAAGAATTGAAGGACGAAGCTTTTGTTGGTTCTGGAGAAAGTACCATTTTAACCAGTAAGTGAATTTAATAGGCTGCCTAGTTTTAACAGTTTTTCCTTTATATGACCCGGAGTTTGGACAACTAAAGCAGCGTTCAGTCTTAGGTAATGCAATACACAAACGAAAATTAATCTTTCTTTGAATTTGAGTGTCGGTCGAATTCTATATAAAAAAACAGACAAAAACGGCTCCGGTCAAAGCATAGTTCAAGTAACAATCAAATATGAAAACTGGGAACTAGAAACATCAACATCAACTCATGACAAGAACATTTAAAACCTGGCATTTTCATTCATTAACTTGAAGTCTGAATTCATATCAACTATTAATGGTAGAGCAGATATTTAATTTCCTTCTTGTTCCATAAATGAAAGGCTCGCTTTCGGCTGTTAGAATACGCGGCCAGCAAGAAAAAACTGAGATGCCGTTTTTGGGTCAACTATTGATTAAACTCAGGACTTTAATGTACTTTTTGTCAAAATATGTCCGTGATGGAGTTTAAGAAAAATCTTCAGTTTATTCAAACGTGTCTTTTTATATTTTATAATCGAAGTAAATCCACCCTCCATTTACAAATTTACAGTAAAATACTTTACAGACTATAGCCCAGTATAGGTGATAAGTCCAAGCAAATATGACCTAATTTTAAATAACGAACAAAATACAAACGTTTTACAATACTGTAAAATCTTTGTCAGGTATCACACAACCGAACTAATTATAGTTTGAAGCTTTTTAAGCAGTTATTTTGTCACGTATATGTTTGTCGTCGTTGCTATAAAATTAGTATTCCATAAACAGTTTTCTTTTCCATGCTATGGAAAATAGAAATACCGGTTCACTTTGATAGCTTCACACAGCCAGAACTGGTGGTAATTATAAAATTATTTATTCGCTCGCTGCCTTATTTTACCTTATCGTTTTAATAGCAGTATCAGAAATCGTTTTTGTATTATTTGTTGGCGGTGTCCCACGGTGAAAAATGAAAAAAATACTCAAAATTCATACGTGCGTTTTATCATTTTCACGTGTCATATCCAAAAGAGTTGCTAAGATAGATAACAACGATAATATCTATGATAAGGGTCTGATGAAAAACAAACTTAAAATTCTTCTTTCATAATATATATATAATAAATTCTTGTAGATTAAGCCAATGTTTTCGTTTCACCGATTAGAGTTCCGCAGTCATTTGATAATCAATGAGTTTAATATTTACCTTTCAATTTCAATTTCAGAATATTTGGAAGTTGAAGTATCCACCCAGTCAAGTTAAAACCAAATAGCTTCGTACTCGCCTCCGCAAATCCAGAAAAAAATTACTGTTGAAGCAAGTTCAAAGTTATCTAACTTTTTTGTGCTCCATGTTTTTGATGTTCTGGATCTCATGGTTCCGAATCATAGAGTGCTGAACTTGCCATCAACAGATTGTGGCGCAGTTTAATAATGCATAAGTTGCGGTGAAAACGTCGTCATATATTAACTCTGCTAAGGAAGGCTCGCTCGACAGTCGGTTCAACTTGGATTTGTAATTTTCAATTTTCATTTTTTTAAAATAACGACTTATGCTGAAGGGTTGCAGTACCCCGATTCAAATCTCATCGCGTCAGAGAAGAAAGCAGCAATATATCCGTCACGAGCGTGATTACTCGAAACGCATTCCCGCCTACAAAAGCCCCCGAGTCATCATTAATGTCAATGGTATGCGCTATGAGACTTATGAAGAAACATTGGCAAATTATCCGGACACTTTGTTGGGCTCTCAAGTGAAGCGAATGAAGTACTACGACCACGTAAGTGATGAGATCTTTATTCCGAGAAACAAGCTTTCCTTTGACGCTATTCTATTTTTTTATCAGTCCGGGGGCATTCTGTCGCGGCCGTCTGATGTACCAGAAGACGCTTTTATAGAAGACATGAAATTCTACGGTTTGGAATCTCACCTTTATAAAAGAACACGTGACTTGTACAAAATTTTCTCGTTTGAAGACGATGAAACCCTAATGCCGGAAAACCCTATTAAACGCAAAGTCTGGCGCTGTTTTGAATATCCGCGATCGTCGAAGTTATCACGTGTTCTTGGGCTGTTCTCAATCTTTGTAATCATTGTTTCAACTGTAGTCTTTTGCATAGAAACTTTCCCGGAACTCCAAACTCCGCATCTGGTCGACGTTTGGTTCATAATTGAGTCATTCTGCATCGCCTGGTTCACACTTGAGTACCTGGTACGTATCTTCTCGGCCCCGAACACTTGGAAGTTCGCCAAGTCACCGATTGGTGTCATCGACATCGTCGCCATTTTGCCATTTTATTTCACCTTGGCTTTGGAGGAGAGCACAATTGCGGTCCGTTCGTTTCTTGTTTTACGGGCGTTGCGACTGTTCCGAGTGCTGCGCGTTTTCAAGCTGTCGCGTTATAGTACGGCAATGCGCATTCTAGTTATGACACTTTATACCAGTAGTGGGCAACTGAAGACCCTCTTTTTCTGTTTCACTATCGCAACAATTATTTATTCCAGTGCTATTTACTATGCAGAAGATCAGCAATCATTTTCCAGTATTCCCGCCGCGTTTTGGTGGTCTGTTATAACTATGACTAGCGTGGGATATGGTGACGTCACGCCTGCAACTGTCCAGGGCAAAATAATCGCCAGTGTTTGTGCTATGTGCGGGGTAGTTTTGTTTTGTCTCCCAACTCCGGTACTTGTGTCTGCGTTCATTAGATATTATGTCAATAAAGAAGAATTTGACACCAATAGAAAGAAATTTGCTCAAAATTTGAAGAAAATATTTTTGCAATCACGGAGTTAATAAGTAGATCGATCCCCCTGATAGAGTTTATCTATAAAAGATACATACTTTAAGACATACTCAGTGCAGTTAAAGCTAAGTTATGGCTCTGGAAGAGAAGCATAAGTTTTCAAAATAAAAGCTCTTTAAAGTTAAGCAAAAAAGTGCAGGACTGAAAAATAGTCGTCAGAGATTAAACTATGGGGAGAAATATTACACCAAATATTCTATTAAGCCGCAAAATTTAAGGAAAACTAACTGGAACATTTGGGAGATATATGATTAAGAAACTTTGCAACAGTTGGAGAATCAGGTTAGAATTTGGGGGG
>JANRMR010194406.1:0-10396 GCA_025434825.1 Bergia sp. 'catenularis'
AGGACCTCGTGAGCAGAAATAAACACACATCAACAAAGGTTTGAGTTATTTTGTGTCATTTAAACATCTCATTGATATTCGTAACCAACGTTTCCCACCGCCCGTGGTTTGATCTGCAGGCACCAGAAGTGAACCGGCATACCAGAAAAGCCAACACTTTAAAGGCACCTATAGATAAACTACAAACACATTGACAATCCCACGGCCCGTGATCAAACCTGTGACTAGTGCATTAAGAAAGAGTGTTAACTCCACAAAAGTTTAAAACTGTCATTCAGCCGCGGGCACTAAGTGTAATAAAGGATGAATAAACATAAAAAAACGTCACGTGTTGGTTTTTTTCGTTGTCTCGCAAGCTGTAAAGCAAATTGAGCGAGCCTGGGTTCCACTTGAGGCAAACTTTCAAATTTAAAAAACCGCACGGTTACAAAATGTTTCGACGATTTTTATACGGACATTTCTATGTCGTTTAAATTGAAAATTTTCGGGCAAACTCGGTAACTGATCGCTTAAAAAAGAACTTTGCAGTCCTGACTCCTGATCGAGACAAAAAAAACTTAGAACACAGGCTCGCGCGGTTTGCTTTATAATTCCAATATGGCGGCTGTGCGAGGCATCGAAACGAACAATGTGTGAGGTCTTTTATGTTTATTTAACATCCATTACACTCAGCGCCCGTGATTTCTAAAACAAGAATTTGTCTGGCTCCCAAGTCGCAGTTCCTCAAAACTCAGTCGGGTTTACGCTTGTGAGATAAGCATAAACACGAGCAAAAGAAGTGTTAACAGAGGAAATGACAAAGGAATACTAAGTTTGCGACGCGATTTGAGATCACACCATTGCAGTCCGTGTTATTTAAATTTCTAGGCTCATAACAAACCTACAACAGATTTTATGTATGATGACGTCATTGAACCTGGGGTCAGAGATTCATTCAAGATGGCAGAAAGATTCCATCGTGTTGGAACATTATCACAGTGTGACGAGAAGCTAAAGTTTTTCGCGACTGAATTTTCACTAAACGAAGAGTTAAGTTATTCAACTGCGGAACGATTACACAGCGGCAAAAGAATACCGCAATAAATCTCTCAGGATACCACTTGGGGAGGGTGGAATAATCCTTAATTATTCTTTAATATTGAACGTATTAATGTTTGTTTAACTCGAATATGCGAAACAATATCTTTTAAAAAGCTGCAAGCCAATCAAGCTGTGAGGCCAGTTCAGTTATTACGCCGTTGTTCCTTGATACACCCTCTTTCATTTCGTTAATTTGTAGGCATGCTTCTAAATATAACTTGAATAGATTTCACATAGACCTCCCTCTCTATATGGAATATTCAGTTTTATTTCGGTTAATTTTTGGAACTATAGTGTCTGTCATATTGAGTATCTATTGCTTATTTCTAGTCGCGTGTTCGTGAATTCGGAAACATTTCTCAGAAATTTCCCCTTTTTATGTTGTCTTTCACAATATTTGAGCTTGAAGATTCGGTATCCTTAATGCCGCGCCGTTAGAACATTCAAACTGTGCATTTAAATGGCATGGCTTTCGAATTACAAGATGCACGCTCGCGCCATACAATAAACGCGCAAAAAGATTGTAATTTAAGTTCTAAAAAGTTTAAACGAAGATTATCCGAGTTCAGCAGCTCCGAAATTAATTGATTTCATAAAAAAATTTTGACTACTCAACTGGACTAAAGTTCGACCTTTGAAAAACCGTATTTCACGAAACAAGATTAATTTAATTCTAAGTGGTAAAACCTTTTTAAAATTTAGACCTGATCTCGTGTCACTAATCCTTTTAATCCAGTTTTGAGGAACTGGGACCAGTATGTTAATATATTAATCAACTATTAATCACTGGTTGTAATTCATAAAGTCTGTTCATTATATTACTCACTCAAAAAACTTTCTTAAGTTTGGAGATAAAAACAATAAAGTGTTTATAAATTATCATTTATAAGTTACAATGTTCAATAAAGTTTGAACTAGCAATCTTGTTGTTTGTTAAATTCTTGGAACATGAACGCAATGCTTGGGTCACCTTACAGACCTCACACTTGATAACCTGTTTCGCCCTGATCTGATATTGTCCTAAAAGTAAAACACACCAATTGAGCACAGTTAAGGCAGACAGGTACTATTTAATTACATATTAAATTAAAAATATTAATTATTAAATATTGCATTTAGTAACATTTACGATGAATGTTTAAAATTAAATGAAATATAGTACAAATAACAATATGATACCTTTATTTAATAAAATATTATTAAAAATTATTAAATATTGCATCAAGTAACAAGCATGAACTATCAAAGTTATATTAAATAAAATACAAATAACAGCTCAATACTTTTACTCAAACATGACATTATTAGAAAGCGCTAAGCTTGTGGAGTCGTGTAACGTTAAAATCATTTTAAAGAATTAATTGAAATTAAAGAACTCAAATAAAATCGAGTGTTAGATGGCTTTTTAGAGTATGCATGCACGTTCAAAAAGCACTTTATAATAAACTATAATAATAGGTCTGGCCTTCTTGTCAGAGAAAGCCAGTGTTATTTTAGTGTTTTGTATAACAAATTATATACATTGTTAATCCATGTCAATTGAAATAATGAAACTTCATGGCATGCTTTTATTTCTATTTTAATATTGTACATAAAAAATATTGCAGCAGCCTATTTTGCAAACGAAACATAACAAAATTAATACTATTTTTAAATTATAATAGTTGACACGAGAATTAAAATTAGCAAAGTTTGCCTAACTTTTAATTGAAGTTAGTAGAGATGTTCCTTCATTCGAAACACAAAGCATCAGCTTAATGTAAGTAAGTCTGAATGCTAGTACGCACTGCAGACGGATGTGCCAGGATTAATCTATTGGTTACATGGTCTATTCTAATGCATGCACTGTACAAATGCACATATTGTTGACGTACCAATAAAGTGGAGTGACGTGCAGGTAAAAGAACAGAAAAGAACGGGTTGTGCTGTGCACACCCACTACCACAAATGAAAATAATGACAAAAATGCACTGAATAAAACACAGGTTTTTAATAAATTAAATTTCACAGTAATTTAAGCAAGCAAGATAATGACTATCTTGTATAAATGAAAATGAGTGGCACATAATACTGTTTACAATCGTCTGTATACGTACACAAAGTAAAAATATTTGTTTTCAAATTAGACACGAGTCGTCCTGCTTTAAAACTGATCTTTACCCTTAACTGATATAGGATACATTATTAGTAATTATTCACGTTATTGTTCCAATGAAAATATTAATGCAAATATATCTATTTAAAATTACTTCTTAATAATTATTATTTCCTCTTATTAAGTCTCTTTCTTGACACTTAAACGTTGTCCGGGACAATTTTCGTGTAAGTTCCCGGGGAAGGGGAAGAAGTGCTTCAGGTGTTAAAAGTGAAGAAAGTGATTAGGGACTCTACATCTACCAAGAATTAGGCTTATGACGCTAACCCAACTAGTGTACTGATTATTACGAATAATACTGACAACCTTAATTAAACTATGTACTGGTAAGTTACTTAATTTGTCAAATTAAATCCAAAATCCACGATCTTGGATTGTATGGCATCACGTGTTGTTCCTTTACAGATCACACCATTCATTCTTGAATGGCCATACACATAAACAATCCCTGATACATGTGGCGAATTAATAGTGTATGGCCGATGAAGATGTTTTTCTCGCTTCGTTTATAAGATATTTTGAATGTCAAGTGTGTAAATTTAGACGACTTCACGTGCCAATTACTCAACAGATGCCGGTTGACCCGTATTTTTTAAGACAGCCCAATGACCACCACTTGCGGCTAATTTTACAATGCATATGAAATATGAACTTTAACTAGTAGTGCACATAAACATTTTCCTAGCAAAACTATAGAATTGCACCAAGAAAGTTCTAACATTATTTACGAATGCAATAAAAAACCTATTAACTAGGCGATGATCTTTCCCATGAAAAGAAAAATGATAACATTTTGAAAAAAAATTAAGAATCGCATCTAAAATGCTAAACCGACATTGCCATGGAAACAAAAATGGCAACTATCGGCACCTTCTGTTTATGGAGGTCCACGGACATACAACTATAGTTGTTTTATGGGAACCCTTAGGCAAAATATCCTTTCACCAAGAACAGAACAATTTTGAGTTACGTGATTGTTTTTTACAGTTAAAAAGTTTTTGGATCCAAGAAATAAATTACATTCACAATTTGTATTCGTCATTTGTGGTCACAGCACGATACATGACACGACTTGTTCCCACGTGTAGTTAATTAACATTTTCAATACTCGATAAAACCGATCATAGTCGATAAGCTTTCCGATGATCCATTTCAATCAATAAACCAGTCATGTAGAACAAATCATTTGTTGTTGCCCCGCAAGTCTCGTCACCATGACGAGGCTTGCCAGGCAATAACAATGGATTTGTTCCACATGGCTGGTTCGTGAGATGGGTCTATAGCCCTTTTTCTGAACAGTTCTGGCGAATTGACCTTTTCTCTATTACCATAATGTTCTATATCTTGGGGGGTTATACAATAGGAAATGGTAATTTTTGTTTTCCCAGTGATTATCGAAAAAAAACTGACCCCTTAAATCAACTTGGATTATGGGTAATGTGAAAATGGTCATACAACTGGCAGTCGAGGCTTGGTGCTAAGTTTTCTTACATTTGCTGCATTTTCTCGCAGCAACTCTCAGTCGACTTCAAGTTCATAATTGTAGAAACTGGAGTCAGATTCGGAATGAGCCATTAACTACATGCACGCCTGGTTTGTTCTTGAGTATGAATAGAAACTTTGAACAGTTTTGCTTCCTTTGATAGAAATCCACATTTATATGTGTACATTTTTCTTTCTGCTTTGAAAATTTGCTCAAAAGTACTTTTCCCCCCCTGCTTTTGCAATGCGCCTTTGGACTGGCGGTCCCATAAAGCAACTTACAAGTAAATAAATTGGCGTCGTAGGCCTTAGTATCAAATAAATATATGATTAACAGCTCCTTCTGAGGATCAAAACAATGTCAGCAATCACGGAAGTTCTCTTGAGTATCTTTTCTCTCTAATCACCAAGAAATGAAGGAAACAAACTTCAACGAAATTGTCTGACAAGCTCTGCTATGGAAAAGATCTGATGAAATTAACCCTTTCAGCCCCAAATGCGACATCCTTTAAAATAAATTCAGATAAACATGCTATTCACCTTGGTCATTTTGCTGAATGTGATCAACATCTTACATCTCAAAAAAAACAACAACTTAATTTGCTTCATTACAGTGAGGAGAAGAAACGTGTTGATAAATTGGCTTGGGCTGAAACAGTTAACAATTGCAAAATATTTCATGTGTACATAAGTCCACTTGATCTGCACTTGACAGTGTACTATATATACATATAATTATGTAGCCTATCTGTGATATAATAATTGACAGTGTACTATATATATATATATATGTAGCCTATCTGTGATATAATAATTGCCGTCTTCATGAACGAGATTCAGATTAAATTTCACTCATTGTTCGGCCTCGACCTTGAACATGTTTCTACAATGCAAGAAAATGCATAAGACTGTGATTACTGCATTGCGATTCTTCCAAATGAAGATACATAAATTGATACGCCAACAACATTAGACAGAATTAAACAACAAAATCAAAATAAATCAACACCTCCACCTTTAGTTGATACATAAACACAAACAGAAATACTTCAATTACCTTCCAGCTTCTACCGATCTGCCAATAATGTTTACTATCTATTCGTGCCTCTCTTCTTTATCTAAACTATTTTTCCTCTTTCTGGCTCGATTAGCTTTGCCACCACTGGGTTAGAGAAACTTGATTTAAATTAATCCACTAAATAAAATATTGTTATTGTTGCTGTTGTTGTTACACAGTGGTCAGATCGGGGTTGGAACTCAAGCAATTAGGGTTATATCGGGGTTGGAACTCAAGCAATTAGGGTTATAAGTCAGGCACACTAACCACTCTAACCTACTGATTAAAAGCCAAGCTAAATTAGTGGAATCATTTTGGCACAATACTTAACTTACTAAAACTTACTAAATTCACTCTGTCAGTAGAGGGAGTTTATCATAAAATCTACCTACCATTTTCCATTGAAGGATTTGTAGCCATTCTTGTTCCTCTTGTGCTGAGCTTGCAAAGCAGTAGAATGTTCTATTGGGCATTACGATTCTAAACACGAGAAAGAAAAAAAAAAGATTGAAAGAAAAAAAAAGATTGAAATTTTCTAGCGGAAAGTATTGCACCTGGTTTGTACATCCAAACAAATTACAACAACTACTTGATTTCAATCAGAAAATTCCAGGAATTTCCACTGATTTTACATTTAGTTAGCTTGACTTTTTCGTCTTTTTTCCATATTACACTTGTCTGAAAAAATTGGTTTTATGCCCGAGTGGACTCGAACCCACATCTCCTGGTTACTAGATGTGGGTTCGAGTCTGCTCAGGGCATAAATTCAATTTTTTCAGACGAGTGTAATACAGAAAAAAGACGAAACAGTCAGAAGTTAAGATATCCATATCAGCCCACCCATAATAGTTTGCATGTGTGCGTGCCTAACCCGTAAGGGTGGCTAGGGTGATTATAAAACACTCAAGTGAAGAAAAATTTGGGCCCCCCGCTGGATCCTCACAGCTATCCAATTCACCTGGTTAACTCGCTGTGTTGCCAGCATGGTGAGTCTCGATAGTGCAATGGATAGCACGCCTGACTAGTAACCAGGAGATGTGGGTTCGAATCTGCTCGGGGGATAAAAACCAATTTTTTTGCAATACAGAAAAAAGACGAAACAGTCAGAAGTTAAGACATCTGTGTCAGCCCACCTATAATAGCTAGCTTGCATGTGCATTTAGTTAGATAAGTAAAACTTACCACCATATTTTAACAGCTTTAAATCATTGATTTTACTTTGATTTTCAAATTCATAACCGAAATCTACTGCAAGGTCATCTAATAAATGACATTCTCATGATTTCTTTGACCAGACTTAAAGTTTGATTTGCTAAGATGCTTACATTATGATTCTAGGTTTTCACAGGTCTGGACAAATCCTGTACTTGTACTTTCTGACCTTTGTTAAAGAGATACCTAAACAAATGCTGTTGTCATTTCAAGCAAAAAAGTAGAAAGGCACAGCATGAGGACAAAACAAATGTTCTACGTGCACTAGAGTTGCTGACCAAATTACATTTATACTGATTACTCTGTCCGTCCTTCGTTTACAGTATGAAACTGTTCGAACAAACATGCAGAAAAAATATGATAGTTTGGCTGTTTACGCAAATGATCATAAACAAAATGCAGGTTTACAGACCTGAAACAATTTGCTTTTCCTTTTGTATCATCTCTGGCTATTTCCAAACAATCTTCCAGGTTTAGCATTTTGATTGCTTCTCTATCCTGCAAAATAAGTTAAGTTTGAGTGTAAAACTGATTATTTTGAATCAAGTGTAAACTAGTTTCAAGTTATAATTTAAAGAAACCATGCACAGTACAGACAATAACACAACCAACTCTGCTTCTGAATTCTGGCATTACATAATTCATTAAATGTAGTTCCCAAGTGATTTATGGGAAATTCTACCATTTACCTTAGAGAGAAACTCTTTTGAAATATCGACAAAGCCAGAGCAAAGTCAAAGGATTTATAATTTACAACTATTCAACTAGTTTAGTTTGCCAAGTTTGAATGTATTTTTGGATCTTGAGTGTAAATACAGTCATGTAACTTCTGTAGTAATAAATGGCACTTAGATTTTCTTGCATACAAGTGCACAGTTCATGGAAACACAACTCATAATCCAATATTTTGAGCGTTTTTACATAATATTTATGGCTTCATTAATTTCACACCTCCCAATCATATTAACATATTGTTACTCCCGATTGCATTTACCATGTATTAACTTTACGGACTGACAACCCAAGAAAGTTTAAAACTGTATTACATTTTATTTATTTTCTATTTTTACATTAACATTTCAGTCTTTCTCAAAATGTTATCCCCCTTTTCTAGACACCTATAGCTACTCCCACCCTGAGCTGTAAACAATGAACAATCCCTTAAATATGAAATGTTACTGCTCAGGATCAACAGAAACATGATTGTACTAATCAATCCAACACTGACCCCTTTTGACTTGTAATATCTGAGCTCATTTTTCATAAGGACAAACCACCGTGTTTTCCAGTTCTGAAAGAAAGAAAACAACTAAACAAGAGTTAGTGAATCTTAGTCAAAGAAGCATAACTACTTAACTAAAGAAGTAACAATACCCAGACAATCAAAAACTTGTATTTTAAAAAATCAACACCACTGATAATAGGTTAATTTCATTTTCATTATTCAAAAAATGCATCATGTGCAACAATACAGTACTGATATAATCAAAGGTCCACAACAACACATCAAGGAAAAGCAGTTAATATACACGTAGTTATGTGAGGGCAAACAATTGGGGCAGGTTACACCACTCACAAATCTACTTAACTTGCCAAAAATGTTTTTGAAGATTATACAGAAAAGTTTAGGTTACATTCATTTCATTCAGCTTTAGAAAAAATATAATCAGTAAAACATGATTTAAAGGTCTTTTAAACATTTACTTTTCAAACTAGGTTACATATTTTACTAGACAAGTAGATACTTTGTTTAGGCTGGTTACATAATGGTCCAACTATTTAAAAGTGTTACTTTTCATCCCTGTTAACTGGCTGACAGTAAAGTCTGACAGCACTATAAGGAAAAAAGGCTCACAACTGTTTTTACTTTACCTAGATTCTAGCACCTAGTGTATTTTCAAGTGTTTTTGATCAAATTGAGTTAATGCATTTCCCCTGTTTTAGTTGAGTCATGATAGTACATTTATTAACAACTTAACACATGCACAATTAACTGGGCACATTTCTTAACAGAAATTAAATTATATTTGATATCATTAACACTCCTCTTATTACTCAATTGTTTTAGTATCTTTTGACAACCTGGTAACCTGGGGCCCTCTTTTCATCAGCATGCAGTTCTACAAAGGTCCTGAATATGAGAAAATAGCAACAAAATGTGTTTCCACCCCCTGCCTTCCAACCCAATTCTCCTAAATAAGTCTAGCTGTATGTTTAAATATCATTATGACTCTAAACCCTTTTAGTGCTGTTTAAATAATTTAGTAATAATTAAGTATGATTAAATTATTAAATTAGAAATTAAGTGATATTTTAAATACAATTGTATCTGCCAATAGGGCATTTTGTATTGAGTTTTCTAGTCCCTCATGAGGATAGTAGAACAATTAGCACTAACTGTTTTACAGAAAGTGGGTAAACAATCTGGTAAATACACCATACTATACCACCACACTTGTACTGTCCTATTAATATACATGTAGACTGAGAAAAAATATTTTATCTGAATGTGAGTCGAGTACTGTAGGATTAGTATTCAAAGATTAACAATAGTTGGTACTGGTACAGTTAGTTCAGCTAGTTATGCATGCTCATGCACTATTAACATTACTGCAGCTCAAGATCATACATGTATGAAAATAATTTAAGTTGTTAAATCTTTTTTATTAAACTGGTACAATTATGTTACTAAAAATTCAGAATTCAGCAGTTTTATGGGATCAAGTAGTGAAAAATGGTTATGGCAGTATAATTACATTAAGCTGGTAACATTAGATACGAAGGCAGACTTCAAACTGTTCCAAAGCAATAAATGTGCAGAGGGATTGTTCACAAGTTTGAATGAGTTCAAGTTGAGTTTTGAACTCAAGCTCAACTTCAAACGAGATAGATATCCTTAACCCCTAATCTAGTAGTTCCAACTTTGAAGCACTAAAAGGGTTGAAGTATGGTGGCTGTTACAGTACCTTCACTGTCTGTCCCAACTTGGTGAGGTACCCTTCTTTGGAGCCAAACTATCAATACAACACATGATAATTACGGTATTATAATTATTACTTTAATAAATTAATGATTGATTAGTACATGTAGCTAACCAGTTTGATAGCAGTCATATATACATGATTGTATATATTATGTAAGTATGTATGTATATGTACTGTATATGTTGAAGTTGGAAAATGTTTTTGGTTGGAAATTTTCGAAACAGTTTGAAATTTTCCAACTAGTGTGAAATATGGATATCTGGCATTCTTAAAAGAGATTTCTATTTTGGGGATTTATTAATAAAACCCCTTGGATTTTTAGGGGGCTCTCAAAAGACCTAAAGAAAATTTTATTTCCTATCTTTCTTTCTCATCCCTGCCTCTTCCCACTTACCCCTCCCCCACTACCCTCTTCCAACCTACCCC
>JANRMR010194428.1:5000-10396 GCA_025434825.1 Bergia sp. 'catenularis'
ACTTTGCAATCGGATAAAATGGTTCTGAATCTTTGGTGACTCTGAATGGCGGTCAATTAGAAAAGTAAACATACTCAATGAAAAATGACTATCCAAATCAAAATTACTTGATCCTTCTAAGACCCCAAAAGAAAAGAAATCCGCTTTTGATTCGGAGTAGGTTTTTATGCACTAGTTGATAGCTTAACTATATTTGCGACAGTATTCATAAAAAAAATCCCTTAAACTTGATTCTATGATGTGAAAATCTTTTGGCAGAGCTACTGCATGTAGATATATTAGATATCCTAATGACATAATATATAAGCAAAGTTGTGCCTGTCTGAGAGTAAATCGGCTTGGGCGATCGGATGTTAGTCTTTCGTGTAATACCCTTCTCTGGTTGAATATAGCCGTCAGCCAAATTTCTTAATGGGATTTTTTCTCTCAAACAATCCCCGCCCTTAAGTTTCATAGAGAGGCGTTTAATCCGGTTCCGTCAAAGGCAAGAAACTGATAACAATAACAACGTCCGAGCTTATTATTACTTTAGCATCTGCCAAGTTTGAAATGATATTTGTATGTCCATTCAGTTTCCATTTTTTTTATTTATTTTTTTTGCGTGCCTTCGTATTTGGTAGTTTTGCGCACTTGCAAGTCTGTTTTCATTTTCAGATGAAACTTATTGTTTATTAAACACCCACTTGCTGAAGAGGCAGGCTAAACTAAAACGACAGAACATTGACCCTGAAATATCAGTTTGAACCGAGTTTTTCTTCCCTGTAAATACTTGACGTTCCTAATTGTGTCCAGTGAATACGAAGTTTAGATCAATCTGTTATATTAACATAGTAATAAATAATATTATATTACCCAAACCGTGATTTGAGACCAATAATTAAATTAGCTAATATCTCACGCAAACTTTGAGTAGTTTACCATTGTTAATATTTCGTTAGCAAAACATACCTTCTGTAGCACGAAATAAAGAATTGTCGACGCATTTCCAAGACCCGTTACGAAAGCCAAGTGTTGTTCGTGTTTTCATATCATCCTTACAAACGCAGGTGCACGGGTTGTCTTGACCTACATCGCGCGTAGCCTTGAACAACTCGCACTGGGGAACATCACCATAGCAGTATCTGTTAGAAACGATGAACTTGTCCTCTTGTGGCTGAAGACCTCCTGATTTTCGTGTTATCGTAAATATGTTATATGATAAACAGGCCGGATATACAAAGTTTAAAACAAAACACAAAAAATATATAATATTCATCTTGAACAACCGAATGTCAGAAAGTGGTCCAAAAAAGACAAAGTTTCTGGCCTTTCATGTGGCTTCCTTTCGTAAATGTGTCACCGTTGCGAATTATATTTTTCTTCGATAGAAGCCAAACTATTTTAATAAGTAATGCTATCCAGCAGCTGTCGCGACACATTTTGCTGAAGCTTTGTGGATGTAAGCAGTTTAGGGTTTAATGACCTCACATCCTTCTTTGATAATTTATTGTCTTCAAAAGCCTTCGGGGTAAAATTCAATCCTTGTTCGCATCTGATTATAAATCAAGCCCTCACACAGTAATCAGCACAAGGTCGGTAATTTGAAAGGTTTTAGTTGGTAGACATGATACCAGGGAACTGTACACTACTGAGGCAACGCGTGAAGCACAAATATAATGGATTAATGCGAATTTGATGGGTGTTTTTGTGACATTGCCACATCACAGCTGGCACTCGAGGTAATATTACAGATCTATCCTGGGATTAGTTTATGGAATTTCAGCAAAACTGTCACAAGATCACATTAACATCACATGAAATTCATACAATTCTGGCTAATTGTTTTAAAAAAATTAACACAAATCTAATAATTATGTTATTTTGAAGTGCATTAGTCGCAGTTACACATTTTGTTGCGCTGTGCCGTTGCTGTTGCGTTTAGTTCTTTTGTTGATCGCGGTTGTCACAATTTTTGGACAATGCAGAGAATTAATTTTAATACCTTCCTTAACTATTATTTCCTTGTTAGAAGCAGGCAGTGACAAAGTGCTAGCAATCATTCTATTCTTGTTTTATTAAAATGACATGCACAGAAACACCATTTAAAAATAACAACAACATACATGTAAAACAACAAAACAAAACAAACTGTCAACAGCACTCAAAGACACTGTCGGTATCGCACTAGAAATGCGCAACCCTTCTAGAGTTGTATTGCTCGGCAAACTGCCAGTGTTAATGACACAGTTACTGCAAATAATTTAAGCAGAATTCTGCCATAAACGCTGAAAATATGGTTCGGATGGTGGTTTATGTTTGACGAGGATAGAAACAGTCTAGAGTTATGAATGCTTAAGAAGGGTTTTCATCTTGTGGAAAGCAAACTTGTAGGCTTTTGATACAAAAAACACTATATTTCTCTTTAATTGATGTCTTCTTATTGGATCGACACTGATATAAGCTTTATTGTTTTTTAAAGTGTCGATAAAACATTTACCCTGAGGGAAATGCAGAATCGAGAACGAATAAAGCTCACTGCACTCTCATTTTTTAATATAAGAATTTACTTTATAAGAACATCGAGGCTGAAATTGGCGAAATTTTAAGAGTAATGTTAAGAATTTGCCCAAGGCGGAAATTTTGTTACAAACATATTTTTGCCTGTTGAAAATAAAATACAATAGATTCACATAAAGTTTCAAATGAACTTTACTTTACCTTTGAAAAGTATGATACTAGTTTTATTTGATCGTCACATCTGTTTTATTAAATTGAAATACAATTCTCTGAATATTCACAAGAATATTTTTAGCCTAAATTCGACAGAAAGATAAGAATATTCAGCCTGGTCATGAAAAACACTATTCTTCTATTAAAAATAAGAGTGTATTTCCCAAGGGGCCAGTTATTAAGTGGCTTATAACAAATGATCTCATGTAGAGTGGGCCTTTCATTGCTTTAAGCATACCCAGGGATTTATTGAAAAAAAAATGCTTCATGCTAAAATATCTATAATTATAAACAGGTACTGTTCAGATACCAATCTAAGTTTTTCAAGAAGTAAAACTATGCTACGGATGGTTTGATTTAGGCGGTGTTAAGTTGAATTGTAATTGTCAGTTCTTATATTTCAGGCCGGAACACAAAGTAATAAATGCTTTAAAATACATAAAACCTTGGTAGAAGTGATTAATCACTGGCTTTTCAATGGATTAAGGTTTCTTTTAAATTCTTTGGATGGACAATGTAAAAGTTTATCTTCTGAAGAAGTGAAAATCCATTGATTGAGCCGTGAAAGAGGTCCTTTAGAAACAACACTCGCTCCATGTTTTTCTTTTTGTCTTTGGGATAAAGTTCAATGAACAGTTGATACGGGGTTTGTATAGCTCTTCAAAATTAGACGACTTATCTTGAGTTCTTATTTTTCATGACAACTGAGCTCAAAACGTTTTGACAGCGTTTTTAATTGCTTTTTGAGTGTTAAGATAGTCCTTGTCATTGAGCAGTTCAACAGTTTGGTCTTTAACGAGGCTTGTAAGCAGTACTTTCTTATCTGAAGCGTGCAAATTTCTTGCGGCAGCATGCAAATCCCGCCATAACATTTTGATGGCGAGAAACATACAATGATCTGCTATCAACCAATAAATGTGTGTGTTCTATTCAACCATACATTGATCACGAGCGGTAACGTGGAACAATTGCTTGTTTCCCGCTAGAAAGGGAGACAATCGATTTGATAGCTTTAAATAGTGAAAGTATATACGTTAGATCTGCTAAACCGGTTCCTAGCTAAAA
Source organism: Bergia sp. 'catenularis' (assembly GCA_025434825.1). Classification (NCBI taxonomy): domain Eukaryota; kingdom Metazoa; phylum Cnidaria; class Anthozoa; order Zoantharia; family Parazoanthidae; genus Bergia; species Bergia sp. 'catenularis'. Next base: position 8,775 of record JANRMR010194428.1, read on the forward strand.
TGATTTATACCCCCCCCCCCTCCCCCACTTTTTACTAATTCAGTTTTTCTACACTGTGTCAGTGAAATTTTTCTTAGGAAGAGGCAGTTTGCATGGCAAGCAATAAAATTAAAAATTGAAAAAAGTAACTGAAAAACAGATTTTGTATTATCTCATCAACTAATAGAAAGTTCTTTTTGTGTGTGTCTACCAATAGCTACGCTTGTCACTACAATACATTACAACTACCACCAAACAAAGCAATAAACTTTATCAGTTTACGAGTGAAACCAGAAGCCAACAAGAAAGTATTCTTTGTAATGACTGCATTGCTTACAACATTTTTATCTGCTTTGTTAACACTGCGAGAGTTAAACTTTTTAAAAAAATTTTACATATGCTCTCAATTTTACATATGCTCTCAATTTTACTGTCAGTCACGTTTTAGCTCAAATATTGTAATTTTATCTTTTTGGATAAATTGTGCAAGGTTGCAATTGATAACAATCCTCGTGTGGACTGAAAGGACCACCCTGTGTTTTAATAAAAAGTTCAGTTACTGAGTTCTTACGATGAATGTAGTTCTCCCTAATCTGTCCAGTCAGATAAATATATTCTTTAATTTCTACCAATAAAATTGTGCACTTCAATCCGCCCATATAACCTAAATCTCATAACAAATCCGAATACCTATCTATATACATGCGACTATGACAATACAGCCTTTCCATCCGACAAAAGTACCACCCAACTTCGCTTTAGTGATTTCACTCTCCCCTTCAGTTAAGCACAGTTTAGAAGTTTTTCGTTAGATTAGTGAACAACACTCTCTCAGTTATTGCTTGTGGCTGAAACCATGCGCTTTTGTGCCATTTTCGCAATCATAGTGGACTCTAATTAAATTGTTCACTGCAAATGAATCAAGAAACAATCGTACTTTATACATACATACGGACGGTATATGTACAGGTGCTTCCCGCTGGGCTTTTCAGCAGCCTGTTCAGTGGTTCAGGGTCTTAGCCGACCGCTGTCAGCGGTTCACAATGATTTCTATCTGAGACATTAAGTTGCGCCTCAGTTAACAGACCACAATACCAGGATTCAGCACTCTTTTTCATGTAAGAATATACTTTATACTTAAATTGGCGAAATTTTAAGAATAATTTTAATAATATGCCCAAGGCTGAAATTTTGTTAGAAATATACTTTTGCCTGTTGAAAATAAAATACATACATAATCACGTAATGTTTCAAATGAACTTTACTTTACCTTTGAAAAGTATGATACTCGGTCAGTTATTTGATTCTTTAATTCCTGGTCACATACGTTTTATTATAAACTGAAATACAATCCTCTGTAATCTAAGAATATTCACACGAATATTCAGCCAGGGCATGAAAAACACTATTCACATAAAAAGAAAGTACCCTACTCCTTTCGAGTCCACCGACAGAAAGTCGAGAGACTAGACCAACAGCCTTACCAGTTTCCCTGTCCATGGATGATGTATCGAAAGAAGATCAAGTTCAATCCTCGACTGGCAGACCGGGGTTTCGATCCTTTTTCCATTACCTAAGAAATTTCTGTAATCTGATTGGTCGAGAGCAGTGGTATTTCAGCGTAATTTTGAAATACCTACATG
>JANRMR010194450.1:0-10394 GCA_025434825.1 Bergia sp. 'catenularis'
TAATATACTACCACTTGACTAAACGAGAAGACGATACGAACGAGTTTCAAGGTCTACATTTTCAGAAACGGGGAAAGAAAATGAATTGGAAAGTTCACATGAACACTGTTTTTAAGTTGTAAGTTTTGGCCAAACTGTCAGCAAAACTGTTTAAAATCTTGGAATGGAATATGCTAATTTTAAAATAGGTTTAAAATGCGTATGTATCGTGAGGAACCAACTTTATTTGTGTGGCCCGCAGCTGGATTCTCAGTAGTGTTTTCGATCAGTTTCACCTAATATTAATTCTAATTTGCTTTTGTGAAGGGGCGTTCAATTATTTGTCCTGATTTAAGCCAAAAAAAAAAACGACGAAAAAAAAGGAAAATAATACTTTCTAAACGCGGTCGAAATTTGTTCATTTAGATACTTTTCTGTAAGTTTACAGATCTAAAACATAAATTCTATTTTTGGTTGACTGCAAGGGTCGCGCTTCTAGTTCCACGAAGAAATACATTAATTCAACAGGTTTTGACAGTGTGAACTCACGCTGTGTTTAAGTGTATTCAGTTTTACAATCTACTTATAGAATGTTCTCTGTTTAAAAGCAACTAATTCAACACAAGTTAGTTGCTTACATTTCGATAGTCGTTGTTTGTTTTGGGTTTCTTTTCATTCAAGTTAAGACATTCGAATTATCGTCACTTTTGAGAAATTGGGAGGATCACTGCTTGATTTGTTGGCAGATAGATTTACTTTCATTTCAACGGAGTGGCCCCTTCAGTCTAACAAGACTGATCAAGAGAGGGTCTGATAAACTAGTTAAAGCTAGTTAAAGCTAAAAAATATCTCAAAACAAATTACATAGTACAATTTTAAAATCTAAAAAAAAATACAATTACATCAAATGTTAAAATATAACTATATTAAAAATATAAAATGTCCTCAAGGGACACTAATTACATATATTTAAGAAACTGTGCGCGCTTGGGGTATAATTTGCTTGAAGCAAATAGGAATCTAACATAATTACGAAATTCGTGCTGTGTATGCATGCACAGAAAAGAGGCACAATAAAACTAGACGTTTTAAAAATAAGAGCTTTGATAATTTTGGTTTTTTTATGTAATTGAAAACTTCATTTTCGAAACGAAGACACTGGCGCGTATAGACAGTTACAGAATTCAGAGAAAACCCAAACAAAACAGCTGTTGGTACTGTATCTCGATTCTCAAGGCGATAAAAATGCAATCATGCAACAAGCAATTCCTTTTATCTATCAAAAATACTTTTATTTTTCTTCAACTAACACATAAGCCCATCCATTCAATTATATTCGTAAGGTGAATATAAATATAAACCTAACATAAATGTATGAAGCGTTGGTAACATATATGGTAGTGTTGTAAGCTGTCAGTGGACAACAATCTTTGTCAATTCCGTGCGCGCCTTTACTCCTGCTGACAAATTGGATATTATTTCCAAATTTACTCAGAGCCAAGCCGTGTCCATTTTAAGATGCCGTAATTTCTTTATGTCATCTTGGTTTCGTTTACTGCATCTTGCTGTTAACTAAAGTATTTAGTTATACAATCTTGATGCTCTTCGAAAATGCTTCTCGATCTCTTTTGTATTTTTCCGTCTGTCAGCAGGAAAAAATACATTAGGAAAAGTTGATGGGTATGTAAACATATTAAAGCTCGGACAAAAGCATATGTTTTTTGAAAGCTTATTAAATTTACAATTCAAAATTCAAAAAGCCGCTTAACTTACATTTCAGTTTGACTTATTATTAAATGACTAAAGGCCTACTATTTCGAAAAAAACCGTTTTCATTGTGAAATTTCATCTTAGAACTGATTAACGCATCCGGACGATTTACACGCCATCAGAAAGAACAATTTTGCATTTAAGATCATTGTCACTATTTTTATCAAACTGGAAAGTCTTTTGATAATATTTTATATATATAAAATACTGGCTTGTTTTCGCAGCTCTAACCTTTGGCCAGCTCTGATAGTTTTCAAGTGAAATATACAAAAGTTAGCCAAAATACGCGAAGTCTACTTTCGAGAAACAGACAAGAAAAGAACTTCGCGGCAGAGCTGTTTGTTTGTTCAGTACTTTCGCATTCGTCGATGCAACTGTTCTTCCAATCAACGTGTACGTGTAATGTGAGATGGGCCCAAGTTCTTATCATTTGTCATAAGGCATTTTCCAGGCCTGTTGGTCACGGTAGTTTGTTTGTCCTAACTCCCTCGAAAACAGCCGGAAAATATATATTTACAACCTTTTACTTTATCAGGCAATCAGCACGCGCTCTGATATTTTCTCAACTAATCGCTCTTGAAAAGGCAAAATCAACGATATCTAGTAGTAATTTTAACCCGATAACCGCATCATCAGTCACCACGGCCACCGGATGATGTTTGGAAGTCATGACGTAATCCCGGTGAGTTTACCTAAATTTTATAAAATTTGAATTTTTCTTTGTCGTGGTGCCTTCCATATTCGCGTTCTATACCTACTTTTACAACTTATGTAGGATCTCTAAAATTATAATTGTTTAGCTGTTATTGAAAAGAATCGATGAAGACCCTTTCCTTTCTTCATCACATGATCTTCCATTAATGTGTCATTGCCGGTGATTAATACGTTTTTAGAAGCTTGCGGGAGCAAGACGTTTTTAAAAAATGTTTTCCATTGTATCTGGATAACGAGAATGATTTTGCAATCAAATTTTCACATTTTGGTTGCTGAAATGCTTGGCAATCTGACAGTTTCCAAAACGAGGTTTAAGGTAAGTTGGCTACCATAACCAAGTTACGTGCAGCTAAGTGAAAACGCTGTTCTCCACAAGACATTCATGAAACAATTTATGCGCTCTTTTTTTGGATAATGGATGTCTTTACCTTAACGATCAAAAGCACCTGCTACAAGATAACCTGCAGCGGTGGCTATTCGTACATCTGCGAGTCTTGCTGATTTTTTTCATTACTACGAAATGTTTGTGATGATAAGATGTTTACGGAAAACACTTTGACCTTTCATGGGAAAAGTTTGTGACGAACACAGACAAACTGAAATTAATCCTCAATCATGAACACGATACTAGCGGTGGGCTTGTTTTGTTTGATCACTATAGTTGGCGTACCTGGTAATTTGCTTGTATTGTTGACTTTCGCCCTAAAAAACCGACGACATCAAACGAGATATCTACTTTTGGCCAGCTTGGCATTATCCGACCTACTCTTCCAATTTTTGGTTAATATCTTCAAAATTGCAAGTGTAGCTCACCAAAAGTGGATCTTTGGTCGTAGCTGGTGTCAAACCTCAAGCATCATCGCGGACATATGTTACCGTAGTACAATGCTCCATCTGTGCGCGATTACAGTAGAAGCGTATGTTCCGCTTATTCGCCCCCTTAACTACCAACGAAACATAACAAAAGCTAAACTAATGTGGCTTGTGTGTCTGTGGGTTGTTCCCGCCGTATGCTCCATTGCTGGATGGAAATTCAAGGTTTATAATCCAGCCATCTTTGGTTGTCAGCAGGCATGGGACAATGACAGCTTCGTCAACAGAGTTAACGTTCTGGCTACTGCCTTAGTTTTTTTCGTGATCCCCTTGATAATAATTGCCGGTTTGCAGATGATGATGTGGAGGATAGCTCGCAAGTTTGCGAGGGCCGTGCTACCTCTGTTGACTCCCACCCCACCACTTAGGTTACAGGTGCATCATGGGATTCCACTTGCATTGCCCATGTGTCATTCGGAGATAAGAAACACGCGTGAGGATGAGGGAAGCAAAACGCCAGACTCTGAACTGCCAATGAATGGGGCAAGCGGCAAAGTTCGACAAATGCCACAGCAAATTAACCACAAGCCAGCAAGTTCTCATCATGGTGAAAATGAAAAGGAGAATGTCATCTTTCATCAAGGAGAATCTATGGAATTTAACTTGGATAAAGATGACCTACAGTTTCAAGGTTACCATAGTAACAATGCGTTTGATGTGGCACCAAGACTTGGGTCAGAATCATTTCATCATGATTCGGGATCTAAACGATCGGCATTCTCTCAACCAGAACTGGAATCAGTCGTTAGGAACACAGAAAGAGACGATTCACCAAATAACCATTTTTGCGCAAAACCAATTGAAAGCCGCACTGGTTTTGAGACGACCAGTTTGGACTTACAGTCTTCTCGACACGGATCCAATACGTTGCTCGATGCTGGAAGTATGTCGTCAAAATCTGATATTTGTCATTACCAAGAAACAAAGTCAGTAGACATACACTTCAACAAAGGAAACACTCTTTCTAGAAGCAGGCCAGAGCAATCAATGAATACTGTTCAAAAATCAAAATTAGGGGCTGGGACGACCATCCGGGATTTTGAACGAGAAAAGTCACCCAATAGTCGACCATCAAGAAACAGGAATTTAGAGAGGAACTCCTTGCAGCCAAACAAGTCCAATCGAATTCACAAAAAGACTTGGGTTCCAGTTGGAGGAAAAAATCCCAGTTTCCATCATGGAATGAGGTGTCCTGAGCCATCATCTTGGCAACGTTGTCATGACAATTGTACAAAGGCAGCCCACGTGAGATCGAAGCCGTACATTGAAGAATCTGATTGTAAAAAGACTTCTTCAGGTGAATTTGTTCCAAGTATTGACTGGAAGACTGAAACTGATACCAAAATAGGAAAGTGCCATATAATCGACGCAGAAATTCACTTCGAGGTTAACAAAAGACGCAAATTCCCACCGCGTGTGGTTGAATACTCCGTCGTTAGCTCAAGCAACATTTGTAACCTTGGTTCTTGCAACGACGTCTTCGGAAAAAACACTCATCACGTTGATTTTGTTAAGGGCAACGATACTGCAATCGCTGGAACCAACAGAGAAAGTATTAATAGTATCGATGATTGTTCTAGTATTGCTAAAACTGACAAAGAGAATTCTAGCGAGGAGCTAGATATTAAAATATTTTCTAGTGACAGTAGCGACAACTGCCGCAGTGCTGGCGAATCAACGGAAGGCTGTGTTACCGCAGAGAGCGAAAATTTTAACAAACACAACGATAGTGTTAACGAAATGAAGGACCGCAATTTCTGCAAAGACAAACTGAATAAACATTTTGATATCAGTCGAAGAAACGACGAAAAAGGTGACGTACAACATGTTAATAACAAAACTAAAGACAAAAAGAAGGAAAACGTAGTAAATAACACGAAAACTATCAAACACCGTATGAAAGATTTACGCGCTTCAAGAGACATATTTATTGTCACAAGTGTTTTTATCTTATGTTTTCTTCCACTCTGGGTGGGAGCTTTAAGTAAAAATAATCTACCACCAGGACAGTTAGCTGATGACGTTCAGCTCATTTGTCAGTGGTTCGCATACAGCAGCACCTTTTGCAACCCAATCATTTATTGTATTCGTAAGCGAGAATTTCGCCGAGCTTTTACACAGTTGAGGCGACTGTCGCTAGCAGGCTAGTATAGAGTTGTAGAATATCTTATCATTGTGTTCTTTGCGATCAGGCAGCTTTAAAGACCCCTTTTTGTTTTAAGCCTCACGTGACAAGCTACAGAAAGTCCAAGTTTAGGGAACTGGGTATATGAGAACAGTTCTTCTGAACAAGAAAAAAAAACTAATATTTGGTTTGTTGAGGGTCTTGACCTTTTGAAGGATCAGTCATCAGTAATCGGAAGACGAAAGTAAATAAGCAAATCCTTTATTCTAGCTTAAGACTCCTTCCCAAATGCAGAACTAATACAAGGCTTTTCTCCAAAGTTCTTTTACTCGCTCAGCCACGAAATAAAAAATTCGCCCAATATTGCTACTTTTAAGCATAAACTGAAACTTTACCTACTCTCTTAACTCTTTCTATGAATGTGTATGATGTGTGTCTGTAGTTTTCCGCCATAGCAGTTCAATTAATTATTGTATAAATCCATTTGTAGAGAAAGCCCAATTCATACAAGTCCCATAGTTTCTTTTGGGCTTCCTCGTCACATTTCTTCCCTAGTTGTTTGATTCATTGTAAATAGTTAGTGGTGGTGAATTAAGTGAATAAAGCACTTCGCGGGTATATTTCGATTTTAGAAAGATTTAATAGTGAAAAATTTTGCTTAGCTAGAAATCAGTTAACTTAAGAGTTATATAAGAAAACATTTACCAATTAACTATATCTAGCCCGGGCTTTTTTGTGGTTCCTGGGCCCGGGGGAACTCAAGAAGCATTAAAGCTATACCAACCAAACTTGGTATACTAGTTAATTAAGGCATTACCAGATGATCAATTAACTAATTAACCTTTTGTGACGTCATATGACGTCACAGGACGACATTTTGGATTTCATGGCTGCCATCTTGGATTTTTTTAAAGTCCCATGAATGAGCGAAAAAGTTCAAAATATGTTTGAAAACATTGAAAATACATTTGAAACGCCCAAATTGATAATTCTAATGCAAAAACAGTGAGAAAAATGTTTTTTGAAAAAAAATTGTGAAAACATTTTCCAGACTTGTCACTGAAAAAGTAGTTGCCATGGTAACAGCTTAATTAAGTGGGACAAATGCGACACGACAGATGATTCCCCAATAAATTTTTGGAAAAGTCACCAAATATCGTTGTCCTATCTACAACGGCTGCCGAGCTATAGTGGTTTGAAGTTGGCGCGGGCACTTTCTGCCCCGGGTCAGATAGGGTTAAATAGAGCATTATTATGCCCACCGTGTAATAGAATAGAAACCTTTATCTATTTTAGTCAGGTTAGTCCCTTCAGGATACATAAGAAAATACTGTTGTCAATGTGCAATGGGAGCTCTGACTTAAAAGTATAAAACTGATAAAAACATAATAGACAAAAACTAGCTATTTACAATAAAAGATTATGCTACAATTAAAAACTATATACAACCTGTACTTTAGCTGTTCCATGATAATAAAGACTTCTTCGCTAATTCAGTTCTCACTGCGGGTACATATAATAGATTATTCTGTCTTGTTTCTCCCTTGACTGCTTCTCTATTAACCCTATTCAGACTTTGGAGGAGGGGGGGGGCTGAAAGTGCCCGCGCCAACTTTCAACCTTTCTAGCGAAAGAACCATTTCATGTTCAAGGCCAGGATTCTGTGACTTTTCCTAAAATTTATCGAAGAACATTTTAGTGTGTCAAACTTGTGGTTACTAATTACCCCGTTTCCATAGCAACTCATTTTCAAATGACAGGTCATCCTTTTTTTTCTTCCTATTTTTAGAATTATCTTTGGTTATTCCAATTTTCCTCATTTTATGTGCTTGCATTTTATAGATTTTGCCTTTCTCAATTCATCCCAACATATTTTCAATCATTTTACGTCAACTGGGACACTTTTTGACGTCATAAAAAAATCCAAGATGGCCGGCAAACAATTTCAAGATTGCGGTATTATGACGTCATGTGACATCATAGCTGACAAAACAATATATCATTAAATTAGTTTTCACCTAAGGTTTTACCATGGTAAATTTAGTTTTATTACCTATAATAGTTTTGGAGTTAAAGGCCGCGGGCACTTTCAGCCTCCTCCACCCCCTTCAGTCCCAGGAACCCCAAAAAAGCCCAGTCTTAATAGGGTTAAATCTAAAATTACTTTGTAGAAACTGTGGGACATGCCTTCTAATACATATCTTTACTAATTTATAGACATGTTTTTTTCGGTGACACTCTAGCGAGTTCCATTTAAATTGTTGTAATGTAATGTCAGTCGAATCTATTTGGGTTACAATTCTGGCAGCACGTCTCCGGAGGCGTTTCAGGCGTCCACTATCCATTTTATTACACCAGGCCCAAACACTGTCACAGTAGTCCAGCACTGACATTATTAGTGACCTGTAGAGTAAGTTAGCAGTATGGGTGGTGAGATTCTTTCTCAGCTGACTTAACATTCCCGCTCTTTTAAGAGCCCTTCGTGAGAGATTGTCATCCAAACTTACTCCCAAATACTTAAGCTCAGGCAACAACTTGACTTTGATTTTGTAGATAGTCACAGAACCAGCTCAATTCTTTGCCCTCTATCCCAAAAGCACTATAGTCTAGTACTAGTTCATGGTCCACTGTGTCAAATGCTTTACGCAAATCAATAAACACTGATCCTGTTAATAGCCCTTGGTCCATATTACGACGAATAGTGTCGGTTAGGGAGATTACAGCTGGTCCTGTGGAATGACCCTTCCGGAAACCGCACTTGTAGGGGCTGAGAAGCGGTCTACTACTCAGAAAGCTGTAGAGCTGGATGTTTACTGTCCTCTCCAAGATCTTAGAGGCTGCTGGTATGATAGAGATTGAGCAATAATTGTCCATGTCTTCAGGCTTACCACCCTTGAATAATGGAAATACCCAAACAGATTTCCAGTCACGTGGAACACGTGTTCATATAAAGAGATGTTAATCAATGTGATCAGCGGTTTCGCTATAACGTCTGCAGCAGAGTCCTTCAACAAACGGAGAGGCAACTAATCTATAGACCAGCAGCTTTACCAGATAGTCCAGTCTTCAGTTTCCTAAGCTGAGCGTGTGTGAACTGAACTGTTATTTCTTGAAATTTAAGTGACTCGATGGGTTTATCCTTTCGACTAGAGAAACAGGCGACCACCGCCCGAATGACTTAACCAGGCGGCTAAAAGTTCCATCAACTCGTTAAAGCTGTTAGCAGCTGTCTTCTTATTTGAAGACAATGACCCATATAAGAATATTTAAATTATTGTGTCGGAAGCACAAAAGCCAAACGGCAGAGAGCACGGATTCGGGTTTACTCCTAACACGTGACAAACTTCCTATTGCTTGATCTGTACAGATCAACATAAAATCAGTGACAAAATTAACTCACATGTTTGAAATGTCTATTTAGTTAAATTTTAGTTTTGTATATAATTATATTTGCATCTCATGGTAAGGTATAAGTTCAGTCATAATTTCGCTGTGTTTACTTGTGAAGTTATGAATAATGTTGAAAAGTAAAAATTTCTCTCGTCGAAAGTGCTAACGATTTCTAAAACTGTCAGCGCGAGGGTGCAGATACAGAAATCGCTGTGTATTTGGTAGGTAATTGTAATCAATTGTACATTGCAAAACTAAAATGACTTTATGCAATACAGTTTAGTCAAGAGATAATGGCTGTTCAGATATTTCACTTTTTCTTTATGGATTATTGGAAATTGTGTTCGATTTAAGTTTTTCCACTAACTCTTCACTGCAAAAGGAGTATTTTCTCTCCAAAAGCAACGGGGGCTATCAGATGATAACATGGATATTAGCTTAGCCGGTATTTAAAACATGGGCAAATGGCGGCACTCATCATAATCAGTGGACTTTTAGTTCTTCTTTTTCCAAACTTTGAGACTGATTTATTAGTCGTCTTTTTTGAAGTAATTTTCATTTGAAATTCACACAATAAAAATAGAAAACATGCTGAAAAGCAACATGTACGCGACAATTATATAGTCTGAAATTATAACTAGGTACTGAATATGTTAAAAATAAAAAAAGCATTATAAAGGATTCCGTCAATAATTATACAGAGATAGTGTTTTTTATTAAATATGGTTCAGTTGAACTGCTTTATAAACATCCTAAGAAATAATTTCTGTGCGATAGATCGCTCTGATCCCGGATCACCGTTGTTCTACCAACTGAGGTACAAGTCCATGTGAAGCTGGATGAAAGATCGTTGTGGGTAGTACTGAGCGGCCAAATCCTACTGGATGAGAAACTATAGATGAGAGCTCATTGTGAGTAGTGCTGAAAGGCCAAATCCTACTGGATGAGAATCTATAGATGAGAGCTCATTGTGGGTAGTGCTGAAAGGCCAAATCCTACTGGATGAGAGGCGAGATGAGAACTCGTTGTGGGTAGAGCTGAAAGGCCAATTTTTTATTTTTATTTATTTATTTTTTTTACCCCCTCATTTATTTATTAGACATACAGTTTTCGATAAACTGCCCATCTACTAAGTTTATTGTTCTTTTTATAGAAAATGGAAAAAGCTCGTAAATATATTAAATATCTCAAAGTACAAGTACAGCATGGATAGTACAAGAAGCATCATATACCAGCTGAATCGTTTGGACTGATTTGTTATAGAATGGAGGAATAATTTCAATATTATCATGATTACCACAGTAACAATACTTGAGTTGTTTACTCATCGTTTTCCTTCCTCTCTCGATTTTTATGACAATCGAACCAATCCAACTGTATTGAATACACATTAACACCTATTGTATCCGATATTTAAGAACCGAAAATTGGATCTTCCGGTGGTAGTTCGACTAAAGTTGAGTTATGACCTACAATCATGGTCAATATTGTTGGGACGACCCCCTCCCCCGCATCAATGTTGAGTAAACTTCATCAAAAGTCT
>JANRMR010194483.1:0-19414 GCA_025434825.1 Bergia sp. 'catenularis'
GCAGCACTGAATGTTGCGAACATTTTGAAGCTATTACCACTTACAAACTACCAAAGTCAAGCAAAAATGACAAGCCATATACATTAATATTAATGCCCACTTTTCACTAGAGCTAACCAAAGCCTAGACAGCCTTCCAAGTGTAGCTAAAATGAATCCTTCAAACAGATAAAAAAAGTTTGCAGTGCTTGAACTTGGACACAATGTATACAACAACAGACATTACAACCAGGACATTTTTCTTGAGCGAGTGCCACAAACTGCGAGAAAAAATCCCATCATTTCTTGTTTGTACATGTGTGCGCAGTGCGCGATATCCGATTGATTTAGTATTTCAGTGCAAAATCCTTGTGGAATGCATTTCTTTCTGTTTCTTTATTTTATCATATTTTATCAGAAAACCCATCATTGCGTACCCATTGGCCAGGATCAACTTGGAAAAGAGAACGAAAAAAGCAAGCTTTTGTAAATTTTCTTAAAGAACATTTCTTTAAGTGCAGTCCTTCGGAACAGGAATTGTAACGACACGAAGAATCACTTGATAAGGCTAGACACCGTTTCAAAGACATAATGCAAAGACTGTTTCCAATCTAATTTTAATTCAAATTTTGTACCCCAATGCAACTGTGCTGCTACAAACTAGCAATGCTATCTATATCACTCATTCATCAAAATTATTTACACCACTGATGCCAAACGGCACAAGAAAAATGTACTAGGTATGTATGCAATCTATTTTAAGGCCTAAAAACTATTGCCCAACTGCATGGCTATGAAACTCCTTAATAGTTTGGGCTGATTTGGTATAGAATAGGGTGCACACATTTTGCCTTAATGGCCTGGAAATGGATATAATTATGTTTTCTGTGGATGATCTGTCAAGTTAATTAACACACTTGTCTTCTAAACGCTTCCAGGTTTTGTTTGAAATACAGATTGAATATATTTCCATCTATTCGTTTGGTCTGAAATAGGCTACAAAAACAGCTTATTGAGGTATAAATTACCGCCCCTCCCACCATGGCCTTTAACTAAGATGTAGTTATGTTACCTGTGTGCAGTTTGGGGAGTTGCACTGCATATGGTCACAGTTTCCAAGACAGAACTGCATCTCAACTATGTTGGCTTTGGAGATCATGCTGGCAAAGGAAGTTCCATTATGTATCTGACTGCATTTCTCTGTTCCATTAGCACACTCCAGTGTGCATGTGCTATCCAAACATTGTTGATTACATATCTTGGAGGTACACTGGGTTGATTTGCATTTCCCTCCACACTGCTGTACACACGCTTCAGAAGAACTGCATTCTGCAGACTCACAGTCTCCAAGACATGTCTGAGTACAGTTATCAGTATCACAGGTCATCGCTTTAGGACAGGGGGATATTGGCGGGTAACAAAGCTGGGAGCACAGTTTTTGGGAAATGGTGGACTTACTACATTCCATGTAACAGTCTTTGTAGGGGCAGCCGTTCTGCATGCACTGTTGCTGGTCAGACAATGGGGGAGGTTCACAAGTTGTTTTGTTCATTGGGGGACCCTCATACTTGCAACCTCCTTGTAGACACGTCTGCTTACATTGCGTTGCTGGGTCTGTTGCACTGCATGTAAATGTGCAGTCTTTTGTACAAGTTTGCTGACAGTTTTGGGCATTTTCAGTACATTCCATGATGCATCCACCTTTTTGACAAATCTGTAAACATCTCTGAGAGTCACAGGTGATCTTTTGCAGCTTCCTTCACATGCCTGAGTACAGTTCTCTGATGTACAAGTCACAGAGCCACAATCTTTGCTGCAACTCTGCAAACATTGTCCAGAAGAACTGCAGTCAACCACGGGGCAAGAGCCAAAATCTTGGCACTGTTGCAAGCACATTCCAGTAATATCTGAGCAGCTCATATTGCAGTTGGTGTTGTTGCATGACTGCATGCACATGCCTTGGAGACTAATACCATTTGGACAGGATTGGGACTGAGCACGTGCTATGAACAGGACAACCACGAGCAGAGTAGCAACAGCGACAGTGTACTTCATGTTGCTTGAGACTTGAAATTACCTTAAAATTGAATGATTTATTATATAAAGTCAACATTAAACGTAATATGTGTATACTAATGCAGTTACAGCTAATCAAGCGAGAATCCCAGTATACAACTAGATTTAAATAAAATAATTAACATTGGCAACTCTACATGTAAAATTACTGTGTTTGTTAATAGCACTACATTAGTTTGAAAATCCAAGATTTCAGGAGAACATTTATCAGCTTTTCTCCATGTGGTTTCGTTGAAACTTTTTCAATGCCAATGATGTCTGGAGAAGGGGATGAAGGGGTTTGCTATCAGATATGATGAAAGCAGATTAGATCCTGATTACAGATTTTAATATAAAATAATTTTTATGGATTTGCGGATTCTACAAGCCCCCCCTTCTCATTCATAGTGGGCTATACAAGGAGGATCTATCCAGCCTCCAGTGCTGCCAACAGATTATATTTCCTGCAGAAGAAAAAGGTAGCAGCATCATTGGATGCTACTTGACTTCTGGCTTCACCTTCTGAACACCTTTAATTACCAGCTTTTTCATACTGAAAGTACGTAAAGACCACATTTATGGATTTCAAACTTGAATTTTATAAAGAGATAACAAAAATTGTTTAGGGTTCAAAGTCAATTAAAGCCTGCAGGAAATCAAGCCCAAATTGTTCAGTTAAATTAGAACAATCAAATTGTCTCAATCTTCACGGCTAAAAATTTACAGAAAGTTAGTGAAAGAGTAAACTAAAGACTGAAACAAAACAAGCATCGATTGTTAATTGTCAAGAGATACGATATATATACTCAAGTGCAAATCAATCCTATGTTTACTGAAGTGCATGATACCCTGTGCGCAACATTGGTTTTTGCTAAACCAGGTGATCGGCTTTGCCTGCTAGGAATGTCTGACTGAATTGATCGCATGGCACCATCCCAGAAATATGCGTGCGCACAAAATGGTCTCAGTCGTTGGTTTTAAAATATAATTCTAAGTATTATTAAAACTCTTTGAATACATTGAAGTTGTAGATGCAAGGGATAAAGAAACAATTTTTTGTTGAATGTAATTACCAGAAATTGATTGTTTAATATTTCATTTTATGGAATTCTAGAAAGCGACAGCAATCATTACTAGTCGCACAGCGAGTTCTGGGATAGTGCCTTTTGGGTAGACCTGAATGTGTGTGCTGATTGACTAAGTCAAAGCACGTGATAAATGTCCGATAGCCTGGAAAACAGCATAAAATGTTCGCTTCCATTCTCTGTATTTATTCATGATAAAGCCAAAGATATTCTTTAAAACAAATTTAATGACTAGTTCTGATAAATTATTCTGTGAAGGCTTCAAGAGTAAAAAAACGGACAAATCAAACCTCACTTAGTCAACATAAACACTTGATTCAGTCATATAGTAAAAAAAAATTTAAACTCCATTATGGAGCCTATGTCAAGATCCATGAAACTCAAGAAGAGACACAAATTGGTGAACATCAAATTAAAAAGCGCCAGGCTTACAAAAATATATAAAGAGTATGAGCTATAACCTCAAGTGTGAGTGGGAGTTCAAATCCGTTACAGGAGTGCTTGAAAGCAAGAATGGATGTGTGTAAGATACAGACCTAGAGAAAGCAAGAATGGATGTGTGTGAGATACAGACCCAAAGAAAGCAAGAATGGATGAGTGTGTGAGATACAGACCTAGAGAAAGCAAGAATGGACGTGTGTGAGATACAGACCTAGAGAAAGCCTAATTTGTTTTTATTTGTTTTAATACAGCAATTTGTAAGTATCATGGTGCTCATGTGGAACCAAATCTCCTCATTTGATTCCTTCTGCTCAATAACTCCTCTTGCTTTAGCAAAATTTTGCCATTTCCTAGCAGTTTGGTGGGGATGTTACATTATTTATCTTTCATGCATAAGTCGAGATGTCAATTTTCAGGTCTTGAACGAGGCAAACGACGTTCCTCATATCTCTTCAACACAGACTGGAGCCACCTCCCCTTACCATACTGTAATTACAAAAATAACTTTGTAACTGTAAAGACCAATAGAGTATTGGCAGTTTTCTAAATTAAGGATCAGGGGCGGACGGCTAACAATTTTGAAAGGGGAGGCCTGGCCGAGCAAGCGCCGAAGGCGCGAGCTGCCTTTGCACGAGCGCGGTAGGCGCGAACGAGATTCTAGGGGGGTCCGGGGGTATGCTCCCCTAGGAAATTTTTGAAAATTGCGTTTCTGAACTGGCTAGAAATGCACTAAAATCTTAAAACTTAGAGCAGAAATTGACACAGCTTGTCTTTTCGTAGCCTACTAAAATCATGAGTAACTTATCGTTTAAAAAAATCCCAACTCAACATCCATAAAAATTTTGGGTCTAACTCGAAGCCCCCTTGGATCCGCCACTGAGGATTATTTTGATTTTCCATAACTCATGGCATTCCAAAATACGATTAGCTGCATTTGTAGCTGGACAGTATTTTTAGGATTGAACAACCCTGACTCAATAAAGTGAATACATTATCATTTGTGACCGTTGTAACAGAAGAGACCTGTTCTCAGTTGATCATGTGCAGTACAACACGTATGTGTTGCTCACCTTTAGTTTTCTCAAAGTGACAAAGTGAGCAAACTCTTCATTGATATTGTAATTTGTATGTTTGTGTATCTCCCAGTTTCAACAAATAATTTGCTATTTACTTATTTGAAATTTATGAATTGTTTTCCATGAGAAACATTCATTCACTAGCATACAGATCATAGTATTTAAATTAAGTGTTCACAAATCTCCTTCAAATAAGTGCGCGTGTTCTCTGTCAAGCATGACAGTTAAAATAAGCATAATTTGAATATTAACACCCAAACAATCTGTAACTCGGTGCCAATCGGCACGAGTAATTACTAATTAAGAGAAACAACAAAATTTCACTTTCATCTAGTTCGGATTTTTCCAGACGAAAAGCAAGTTTCGAATATCTTAAAATATCACAGGCGACTACTATGTGGTGATTTCAATGTGCAAAATTTAGTTTTCCATATCTCCCGTCGCTCTACAACCTGAGGGAACGCGACGTCGCGCCCTTGTGGCCTTAATTCTGCTTTCAAGGTCTGATAGTATGCTTCACCGAAAACACGCATGTAACACATAAAGACTTTAATATCAGCCACACAGCACGCTGATTTCAACAGTAAGGAAACTATCCCTTATGTTCGCAAAAATTTAATATAGTTTCAAGCTCGTTTTTATAACAATATATCGAACACTTTAATGATCACGGCGGTCCTTTCATGTCTTTCATCTTGTAATCGGATCCAACCAGGTCAGTGGCTACCTTTGTCAAGTTTTTTCTGCATCACAAACTGGAATATTGTAGTCAAACCGACAGCGCGATTTAAGAAAAAGAAACAAAGAACTGCAAACAACTGCTTCTCAGCAATCTTAACCACTTCGATCGAAAACGTATTAAAAGAGATAGATTCGCAAGCATAATTCATGCATGTACACCGTATTGTATTATTTTGTTGTAACAAAATATTCACTGATTCAGGATGAAATGTCAATACGCAAATTTTGAATTTACTGAAAGAATCTTCTCTCCTCTACTGGATTCTTTATTTATAAAGCTATGTTTTATTAAAATTGACGCCATATCTGACGTTCGAAGTTCCGTGACCGAAAAATGGAATCGGTTCTCAGTCTGTGACAACAGGGCTAGGCGTGTCCCATTGCCTCTTGCAGCTGCCAAGACATAATTCGCAAGGGCGCCAACTTTATCAAGAGTTAGAGTGCGCGCGGTTTGGAGTAATGGCGTTCGTAATCTCCCAGCTGACAAGTTAATACATTTTTAAAACAACTATTGCCATCACGTTGATAGTGGTTTTAAGGGGATCCAATCTGCGTTTTTCTTCCAAACTAATAAACTACGAATGCTTTGTTTTTCATTTCCCAGGTCATGCTATCGCTGCAATTGTCAAACACTAAAGGCTAGCATGCGGATAAAAGAACATACGTCGAAAAATAGTAATAATAAAAAAAATAATAATAATATGTATTTGAAGCATTCTACATGGTCTCAATGCTTTCACATGGGTACAAATCCGATGGAAATTACATGAATATTACAGATAATATTACAAAAACTAATAATAAAAATCTAATAGCTAATTATTATAATACCAATAAATTAACGTCAATAAAAGCCTGATCTATGACTGGTAGTATTTACGGAATAAAAAGGTCTTTAATGAAGACTTAAACTGTTTATATAAAACGCAAATTTAATATATGGCGGAAGCGCGCTCCACAGTTTTGCCGCAGCAACTGCAAATGACCTGTCCCCATAGCTCTTGGTGTTTGATTTTGGAACGACGAGCTAGTTTTGGCCAGCTGATCTCCGAAAGAGCTTAGGCTTGTACAAAGTTAGGAGTTCAGTTACATAATTAGGAGCTTGACTGTGGACAGCTTTATAAGTGATCAGTAAGATCTTAAAATGTATTCTACATCTGATTGGTAGCCAGTGATAAAGCACAGGGGTAATGTGATCGCTCTTTTTAGCTCCCGTGATAAGTCTCGCAGCAGAGTTCTGGAGGCACTGCAGTTTTTCAATTTCGGAGTCAGGAAAGCCAACAACTGAACAAGAAGACTAGTACAGTAAAAGGCTAAAGTAATACAGACTCACCTCAGTCTTGCAGTTTTAAAAACTATTTTCACAGTAGCCAGCGGATTACTTTGATCTGGAAACGAAAAGCCTTCACCTCCAATCATGCACAAGCGTTGTATAAGCAACAACCTTTTATAGCTGCAGTCCAAACGTGCCACAAATAACAATGACGTCATTTTAAAGACCTCACTAATTTTTTGCGGAGTGGAATGTTTTTGTGAGCAAGAGCAGCGAGTATTAAACGAAGATTATGTAAGTGAATGATGAGAGCAGACAAAAAATGTGCAACACAATCCAAAATCAAGAAGGGGCCAAATTTTTTTTGCGCGCTTGAAAATGAAACAGATCCACAACAACATCCTCCGGAAATGATTTATGCTTTTGTTTAAACAACAGAACTGTCTCAAAAAAACTGATGGAACATCCCTGGAGGCATCAGCAAACGTCTCAAGAATATTATTTATATTAGTCAGTCAGTTTTAAACTATTACATTTTAAAATATTCACTTGAAACTGCAAGGAAAACAATAGCGGAAGAGATCAGAAAACCTTATGGAACACATGGTTCAACTAATATCTAAAACCTGATTACTCGACATAAAACGTCCTCATTCTAAAGAAATAAGAATGCATAGTAAGCACATTTAAAGCCGAATGAAAGCGGAAGTGAAAGGACAGCGCACGACATGTACACCCCTTCTTCACGCCTTCCATTGTGCGAGGCGGCGACAGGGTGTCGCGCAGATCGCTGACACACACATGCACAACGGAAGCAATGAGAGCATTTATCAAAGCTTCTGGACTGAACGTCTGCTCTGTTCAATTCTGTTCTGAAGTTACCAATAGTAGTTGATAGGCTAACTTGCAGAATATGTACAAAATACTTTGCTAACTATAACAAATCAGTTATACAAAATTTAGAGCAGATATTCATGAGTAGTAATGACATTTGTGGCACAAAAATTGAACAAACAAATATAACGTACAGAATTATTCGAAAATTAACATTACCTTTTTTAATAGCTAAGCACCACATCTATTGCAATGTTATCAACACGACCTTTTCTTCAGCTTACATCTGACTGCTTGGGAATGCAATAACAAAACACGGTAATATATTGCTTACACCTCTTCATTAACAAACGATGTCTCGAAGTAGAACGGAAGCCTTTCTAACACAAACAACTCGACACTACTTTCAACTTGGCACTACTATCAGTCAAGGACTTCCGAGGACCTTGTCTGGCAGATTCAAGGATCTTCTGTGGCTTTCTGCTGTCTTCTACACTTTTGCATAATTATAATTTTTTAGTTCAAAAACTTTAATTACTTTTCTGGTTATGAAGCCGACAAGGGTTTTTAGGGAATTTCCAAGCTTAGTAATGTATAAAGGCCGATTCTGAGCCAAATTGAAAGTTCACATTTTCGCATTTTCACACCAAATTCATGCTTAATATTTCCAAATTTACACCAAGTATTACACAAAATTTCACCCAAGTTTCAGTGACCACTCTCAAAACTTGTCCCGCGAATAAGTAACTTATTGTGAATACTTATCAAGCTTGCCACCCGATGAATATTCAAAATGTGTTTGTTGATTCAACGCAAGACTCTTACGAGAATTTCTCAGAAGAACCGGAAATAATATCGTAGGGGCTTTCCCTAAATTAAACGCGATATTGTGAAAGTTGTCTTAGAATTGTCACATTTTGAAAAAGATGTTTAAAAAAATATTTTCTAGTACAAAATAAAAAAACCATGAAAGTGATATACGCGATGACAGTCAAAGATCTAAGAGTATTAACTCGTGAACGTGGTATCAAAGGACATTATAGGATGAGGAAAGCAGAATTAATAGATGTATTAAATCAACCACTTCGAGACACTACTTCCCAAAATATTATGGATCGACCCGTTCCTGAAATTAGTGCTCCGATACTCTCTCCTTCAAAATGTCCAACTCGTGCTTCATTAATTAATTCATCGATTGATTTGGTAAAAGGATGGGCCTAAAAGTATCTTCAAAGATTAATGAGTTTGCAGATCGGATTTTATCCTATGTTCCTGAACCTATTATGAGACCTGTGAATCTGAACGTGTTAAAAATTAAAGAAGGAATTCAAAGCTCTATAAA
This sequence comes from Bergia sp. 'catenularis', assembly GCA_025434825.1. Taxonomy (NCBI): domain Eukaryota; kingdom Metazoa; phylum Cnidaria; class Anthozoa; order Zoantharia; family Parazoanthidae; genus Bergia; species Bergia sp. 'catenularis'. The sequence goes on from JANRMR010194483.1 coordinate 8,826, forward strand.
AAATTATTCGAGAAATTAGTAGAAATTATGAATTGGAAAATGGAATGAATTGCAAACAGTATTAAAGGGGTACCTAAGAACATTTAGGATTGATGGACAGCGTGAACACGATCCTGAATCGTTTATGAGGGATGTGAAGGTGATTAAGGCTATTAATGATCAGACTAAACCTTTTTAGATGAAACTAAGTTTAAACATGTTTGTTTGAGAAGCCACGTTTGTTGAATGATCAGTATAGTGAACGAGAGGGATATTTTCATTCTCTTCATGAGGTTGTTACGGAAACCACTTATTTTTCTGAGGTGCATGACGTTATGCAGTAGTCAAGACCGAACATGCTGGAAACTTTCAGAGAACGGGTGGATTTTTAAACAAAGAAGAAAGTACCATGCTTCTTAGAATTCAAGAACTACAACAGATCTACGATAATTTCTTTTGTAACTTATGCGGATTTTGAGTGTTTTACTGAATCAATTAACGTACGTGCCAACCAGATTCAGAAAATAGCTATACGAAACAATGTCAGAAACATACGAAATCAGGTTTTTGTTATTATTTCAAATGTTCCAGTGATACTATCTTTGAACCCAACTTGATTATTTATACGAAAAGTAAAGAGGATGAGGATATTTCGCAAGTGTTTATAGGACTATCGAGGCAGACGTGGAGCATATTTACAGAACGTTTAAGAAGAAGATGGCCTTCACCAAGTCTGATAAGAAGGCTTATCACGAAGCAATTCATTCTCATAATTGTGAAGGTGAGTTGAAAGAGCGTGGGAAAGATGAGCATAGTCACTTATGCGAGAATGATTCAAAAGATATCAAAAACAAATCTTATAAGAAAGTGCGTGATCATTGTCACTTTTCTAGGACGTTTAGAGGAGCAGCAAATAATTAATACAGTCTTAATTATAAAGTACCGAAATTTATTCCCGATATTTTATAATTTGTCAGAGTATGATGCACATTTTCCAAGATTCCAAGATTCGTGACGCTATCTACTACTCAGCAATTTCTGCTTACGAAAAAAAAAAGAACACAAGAATGCCGACTGGCATTAGGCTTGCTCGGACGAAATGGAGCCAGTGATGGAGGCCAAAAGGAAAGCCCTGCTCGCCTACAAGATGGCGCCCAGTCAAAACACTTTTGATGCACTGAGAGTTGCAAGAAACCTAGCTCAATCAACTGCAAGACGATGCGCCAATAACTATTGGCTGAACCTGTGTAAGAGTATCCAGAATGCCGCTGACACTGGAGATGTGAAAAGAATGTACGAAGGAAACAAAAAGGCAACAGGCCCTTCGGCTAAAAAGTCTGCTCCTTTGAAGTCAAAGTCTGGTGAAACCATCTTGGATCAGACCCAACAGCTAGAACACTGGGTGCAGCATTACCTCGAACTCTACGCGACCCAAAACGTGGTGTCAAGTGCTGCAATGGAAGCAATCCCCGACATGCAAGTCATGGAGGAACTTGATGTGCTCCCTAAAATGGAAGAGCTCAGTAAGGCCATCGGTGCCCTCGCCAGCGGAAAGGCTCCAGGGTCTGATGGCATCCCACCTGAGATCTTGAAGAGCGGAAGACCAGCACTCATGCAGCATCTATACGAATTCCTCTGCCTTTGCTGGGAAAACGTTATGTTTCATAAGTCATGCGCGACGCCTCCATTGTCACTCTATTTAAGAACAAGGGTGATCGCAGTGATTGTAACAACTAGCGTGGCATTTCCCTCCTCATTATAGCGGGAAAAGCTTTTGCTCGAGTTGCTCCGAGCCGGCTGAAAAGTCTCGCATTACGTGTCTTCCCTGAGTCGTAGTGCGGCTTTAGATCAGGCAGGTCGACAGCCGACATCATCTTTTCACTACGACAGGTTCAGGAGAAGTGCAGGGAACAGCGTATGCCTCTTTACATTGCCTTTATAGACCTCACGAAGGCATTTGACCTGGTTAGCAGAAGTGGATTATTCAAGCTACTCGTGAAGATTGGGCGCCCTCCAAGACTGCTGAAAATTCGTGCTTCCTTCCATAATGACATGCGCAGCACAAGGCAGTTTTAATTTAATGGTGCAACATCTGAAGCTTTCCCGGTCAGTAGTGGTGCGTCTTGGCTCCCACGCTCTTTACGCTCTTCTTCTCCATGCTTCTTCAGTATGCTTTCAACGACTGCGCAGAGGGGGTTTACCTCTACACAAGAACCGATGGCAAACTTTACAACATTGCTCGACTTCGCGCCAAGAGGAAAGTCAGGCGTATACGTATCCGCGAGCTCCTGTTCGCTGACAATACAACTCTGACATCCTATTCTACAGATCATTTTCAGAGACTCGTAGACCGACTGTCTTACGCCTGGAAAGAGTTTGGACTAACCATCAGCCTTGCTTATCAAGACTAAAATCATGGCCCAGGATGCTGATCTGCCCCCAGTTATCACCACTGATGGTCATACCCTCGAAGTGGTACAGACTTTTACCTACCTTGGATCTATAGTCTCAAATGCAGCGAACTGTAGGTATCATGGCCAAGCTGAACAAGAGAGCTTGGAACAACAGCAAACTGTTGTAATACTAAACCTCGCATCAACAAGGCCTGTGTCCTAAGCCCCCTCCTCTACGGCAGCAAGTCATGGACTACCTACACAAGCCAGGAAAAGCGGCTCAACAGCTTCCATCTACGTTGTCGCAGGCGAATACTACGCATCCATTGGCAGGACAGGGTAACCAACACTGAAGTACTTGAGCGCGCAGGCATTCCCAGCATGTTTGCTCTCCTCAGCAAAAGACACCTTAGATGGCTGGGCCACCTCCATCGTATGGATCAAGATCTCATTCCAAAGGACCTGCTGTATGGAGAACTGGCAGAAGGTTCCAGACCGAATGAACGTACTCGTCTCCGATTCAAGTATATTTGCAAGCGTGACTTGAAGTTGTGCGACATCAATGTAAACAACTGGGAAAGCTATGCGAACGACCGAGCAAATTGGAGATCAATGGTCAGAAATGGAGTCGAGAGAGCAGAGCAGTTGAGACGTGCGCAAATGGCAGACAAGAGAGTAAGGCGCAAGAAACGGGCACCATCAAATCAACCAGAATCAGTCTATAAATGTAACACCTGTGGGAAGGAGTTTCATTCGAGAAATGGCCTCCAAAACCACTCTCCAAAGTGCCAAAACAGTTAACAAACATTTAGTGCTACACCATCGTCTCTTGAGACGGACGGATACCAATGATGATGATGATGATGATGATGATGATGATGCACATCTTTGCATTAAGAATCTTGGTGTAACAGAAGGTATAATAGAATATATTCCAAATAACGAAGAGAAATACATCTCCTTCACGAAAAAGATACTCGTTGACCGGTTTAAAAGGGAAAAGGAAGAGGAGGCGCAGGTCTTTTGTGAAATAACATTTATCGATAGTTTCAAGTTTATGGCGCCAAGTTTAGAAGATCTTGTAAGTAATCTTGAGAAAGATAAGTGTAAAAATATAGCAAGACATTATCAAGGTGAAAAACTTGATCTGTTGTTGAGAAAAGGTGTTTATCCGTATGATAACGTTGATTGTTTGGAAAAGTTCAAAGATACTTCATTATCGTCGAAAGAAGCTTTCTATTCAAAACTTAATGACACTAATATCTCAGATACATAAACAAGCGAAAACTAACGATAAAAAGCGACGTTTCGGTGTCATACTGAAGCCACTGTCAAGGCATCTGTGTACTGAAAATTAAATACAAGCAGTTTCATCGCAACAAATTAACATATTGAGAGAAGGTGCGAAAGATAAGATTATACAAATACTTTCGCCGAGTGGAATCTTACTGCACGTTGAGATTTGGTTCTAATTTCCTTATGACAAGCATTTCCTGTACTGGACAGTCAAAATCTAAAATGAGGATTATCAACATGATTAAAGGGTTTGAGACATTTTCAAGATTAAAACTATGGAAAAATATCATAATCTCTATCTTGAATCGGATGTTCTTCTTCTCGCTGATGTTTTTGAGAATTTCAGAAATGTTTGTCAAGAGAATTGTGGATTGGATCCTGCTTGGTATTACATATCCGCAGGTCTTGCTTAGGATGCGGCGTTAAAGTTAACGCAAGTTAAATTAGAGTTGTTGAGGGATCCTGATCTGTTGCTCATGTTTGAGAGGGGAATCCGAGGTGGGGTATCAATGATATCAACCAGGTATGGTAAGGCAAATAATCCTTATATGGGGCAGGAATACGATTCAAGTCAACCAACAAAATACATTCCATATTTGGACGCAAGTAATCTTTACGGTTGGACAATGAGCAAACCCTTTCCAACTCATTGTTTCAAGTGGATGAATAAGCAAGAACTCAAGACTTGAAGAAAGCATTCTTGTGTACTCGAAGTAGACTTGGAATATCCAAAACGCCTCCATCCCCTTTACAACGATTATCCTCTTGCGCCGGAAAGAATACTTATTAACAAGGTAGAAAAACGTACACCTAATTTGAACGATAAACACAAGTATGTCATTCGCTATTAAAACTTAAGTTGTATGAGAGCATGGGACTTATCATTACAAAGATTCGTCGTGGTATAAAGTTGGAAGAGGAACCTTGCTTCAAAAAATACATTGATCTGAATACAAGGTCAAGAACTGAAGTAGCCACAGATTTTGAGTAAGATTTTTTTAAACTTACGAATAATTCTGTATTTGGGAAGACGATGGAAAAACATCAGGAGTTCAGTAGATATTCGCCTTCTTTGTTCTGAAGAGGCCGCGAGAAAATTAGTAGCTTGCCCGAATTATTATATCATCGTACGATATTCTCTGAGAATCTCGTAGCCGCTCAACTGAGAAAAACACAATTACTCTTTAATAAACCTGTCTATCTCGGGATGTGTATTCTTGATCTCAGCAAGACGTTAATGCACGATTTTCATTAAAATTATATCCAACCAAAATATGGAAAGAAAGCAAGATTATTATTCACAGATACTGATTTACTCATGTATGAGATTTAAACAGAAGATTTTTACAAGGACATCTCCCAGGATATAAGAAGTAAGTTTGATACCAGTTATTACCCTAAAACTCATCCCTCAGGGATTGAGACTGGTTGCAACAAAAAGATGATTGGTATGTTTAAGGATGAGGTTGGTGGTCAACAAATTATTGCATTTGTTGGATTGAGAGCAAAGTTATATTCTTTTAGGACAGAAAAGAAATAGGATGAGGAAGAGAATATTAAAAGAACGAGAAAAAGAAATGTAAAGATATAAAGAAGCTGTCATTAAGAAGATTAGTTTTCAAGACTACAAGGATTGTTTTTCCAGAAAAGAGCAATACAGAAAGATGGATGTAAAGTTACACAAACACAAGATTTTTATTTTGAAATCGCAATCATAGTCAATCTGTAGTCTCGAAAAATAGATAGTGGTTTTGAAAAGTTCACAACAGAAAGCATATATTTCACTCAGAGCCACTTGCCAAGCACGAGTTTTGAAAAAGGAGACCATGGGGATAATGCAGCTGAAAATTCTGTAAATAACAGTAATTCTGACAGCTCTAGTGACCTTGAGAATTTATAGATATATGAATTCATAGTTTTGAATTTGTTAAGTGTATTGAAGTTTATACCTTTGTATAAAACATGCAGCAAACAGCAGCTGCAGTTCTGACAGTAATATTTGCATTTGCATGAATTTAACCTGCAAGGTTACTATATTTTAATCTAACTCTTCCTCTTTGTAACCTGTTGCTACAAATTCAACAACGTAGCAAAAATTTCCTTAATTTTGTTGACAAAAATTTTACGACCCCCCCCCTCCCCCCTCCCTTTTTGGGCAATGAAAAACCCCTGACCTCAGATTTTCGTCTTGCCCCTCCCTTCAAAAGAATGAATGCTCCCTAATATAAACATATATTTTACCTTCTCAACATGGCCATTTAACAGCAGTATTGTATTAACTCCCTGCATCAAATTGAGCTCCCTGTTGAACTGGTGTAAGAGCATAGCAAGTACTGTGCAAATTGGAGCTACCCTGCTTCCTACATTCTAGCACACATTGTCTGTCTGCCTTCGATTACATATAACTGCCACAAAGTACAGTACGTCTGGGCACCTTTCCTTTGCCTCCGTTACTATTGTCAGTCACTTGAAGTTCTTCAGTGCATTGAATAATTAATATCTCAAAACTGATGATGTGATCATGAACTCTTGTTTGTACATGGCCATGTTTTCACACTGCTGAGCAACTTCTTGCAAGTGCAATTTCTTGATAACTGTCCTTAGTTTCTTTGATCCCCCAAACTGATGATGCAATCACTGTTGGCAGGCGAGTTGCTACAGTTGAGTTAGTTGAAGTTTTGGCATTGGACCTTGTTTTGCATTGAACTGCAAATAAATATTTACATTGCAATAGTGACTGCAACAAAGTAGGATGTGTTGCAGACCTTTCTGGACAAGACTTTGATTGGGATGTGGTTGACATCAAATACACTGAATAACAATCTAACACCATGTGTTTAAGACATGTGAAACGTTCTCTCTAGTTTTTCATTTAATGTGTTTATTGGACAGAACATGCGCTCGTCATCCCATTTGCACGATTACAGCTTTAGTCATCACTCGATTAGTTGTCCCTAAAAATGGTCATCATTTCGAGGAATTGAAGCCCAGTTCATTGCAATGTTATAGCAAGTCATTTCTCCCTCTACGTTGGTTTTGTGAAACTGAATTTCACTTCACTCTTGCCCTTGGGCCTTACGGAACGTATTTTGGAGAACTTTGCAAAAACGCTGAAAACAAGCGAAAGAGCGATGGGATGCCACTCGCCTGCTAAACCTTTACACCGCTACAGGAAAGTTTGTTTGCAAATCTTAAAGTATCAGCGCAGATTTGATTTAAGGACTGGTCAATGAGAATGAGGGAGGGGGTCGGCGCACAGGTCGGTCACCAAATTTTCAACCTTGCCTATGGGGTGGGTTATGCTATTTTGAGTCTCAGCTAGAGGTTGGGTCACGATTTTTCAAACTTTGGAAATTAATACTAGTCCAAAGATTTGTAAGCCTATGGGTAAATAAATCCTCATTAAGTCTACAATATAAAAAATCAGGGAGTGTCAGCAAATACAGCAGGCTCCTACTGGTACTAGCTGATTTGCATAGGAAATGAACAGTCAAATTTGTAAATCCGGTCTTTATTAAAAGTTTCTGTATAACCATACTTGAACTGCCGGTAGTATTGAAACCTTGGGTGCTTTACGAGATGCTCTGGTGGGTTCCATTCAGGATCCAGATTTTCAAGATTTTTTTCATGAAAAAAAAAAACACAAGTCTATTTTGAAGTAGTGCAATACCATAGAGATATTTTCCAGAGCAACGAAGACTACTTTATTAATAAATTATTAATTAATATCAATACGATTTCAACTGCTTTTGTTCTCATTCTGATTCAATATAACTAAGGAATATAGAATAACCTAATATGATCCAAGCCATTCATCATGAATGTTAATCATTCCAAGAAATCAATTGAAGTATCATGTTTTTAAACTTTGTACTGGAATATAGGCTTTCGCTGCATAATTTCGGCCAGCACTCTGACTCTGATCACACTGAATGTTGCCTCACTCTGGCGCTGGAGTGAGGCAACGGGACTGTGCATGTCCTTTTGAACGAATCCTCCCCCCGATCCGTTCCTGTACAATCTTATTCTAAATGGGAGACAGGATGAATAGCCCCCCCATCCCGGTTCAAGCTCAGTTTGAGCGCTTGTATGTTTGTGACTCCTCTCGCGAACCATCCCTGCTCCACATCCAAGATCTTAGAACCCGTTAGACTGACCGTGTGGCCGGGATTATCGTGGAACAGATGGCGAGAAATCTCCGAGTTGACGGAGCTAGGTTTTTTATACTCGTCGAACCTCGCTTTGAACCATCTTTCCTTCTCGCCTATACAGTCTTCCCCGCAGTCGTCACAGGTACTATGGTAGACTGGACCAACCACTCGCTCCTTGGGAACCGGGTCGTTTGGTCGAACCAAGAGTTGGTGTAAGTTGTTGAAGGGTGTGTAGTACGACGGGATTTCAAACTTCTTATGCAAACGCCGGACATACTCTGATAAACCACGTACATAGGGAATCATGACAGGGGATTTACTATGATATCTTGAAGTTGTTGGAGCCTTATCACAGGCAAGGATTTCTGCCGGATTTTCCTTCCTTTCCGTGTCCACCATTTCAAACATCCAATTGGGATAACCGTTCAAGGTCAAAGAACCCTTAATGTGATCTATCTCTTCCTGTCTTTCACTCTCATCACTGACAATACAGTTAGCCGGTGCATGAGAGAACGGACCACACTCTTCTTGTGTTCCAAAGCGTGGTTGCTCTCAAAGTTAAGGTATTGGTATGATCCAAGTTATGATCGAAGACAGACCAACCAAAACATTATTTGTTGCTATACATGTAAATACAAATTGATGGTGTTCTTCTTTAAGTTTCTTCTTTTCCTAACTTTTATTCTTCTATAAAATTGTACATTACTGCATCCAAAAACACCTGTATAAAACAAAGCTGATCAAAAATAATGTTACCGCAATCTTTTTTCAAACAAAACCGAAATAATTGAAAAATATTTTACAAGTATTATTTTACAATCAACTTTATACATTTCAAAAACAGAATCAAGCTTTATAGCAATATATTAAAGTCGAAGATATTTGTTTCCACTTTCCTTTGACATACTTTCTCAATATATTTTCCTAATAAAAACAAAAAATTAATAGTGTCATTCATTTCCAACAGTGTCCTGTGACAAACAACATACCTGTATTTTAACAAAACTTAATTCACTTTCTTTGATATTTGCTCTAATATTTATATTATATGTACAAAATAATTCAAACATTTTAAGTTATCGTGGATTTTTGAAACAACTAAAAATAATTAAGTTCATTGTCATAGAATGAGGATGTAGTGCTAAAAGAAATTGGAACAAGTTCGGTTGATAATGATTTTACCCCTTCCTGTTCTCACTTTAAGGAGTATACCAAGTAAAGAGTGGTGATGGGAATAGCGCTAGCGATAGTAATTTCCCTCTCAGCAAGCTGTACACACTTGTCACAATTATCGATTGAACCTGCTCGAGTGGAGTCCAGGTACTTGATTTGAAAAAGCCTGCAGTCTTTTTTCAATTTCTATAATTGACATTTGAAATTAGCTTTAACAGTTTCTCTTTTAAAGCAACATGATAAAAATAAGGCGACAGTTATTATGTGGAAGTGGGGGTGGGGGTAATGCTTTTTGATGGGGGGTGGGTCAGCAACTTTTATGCCTTTGAAGGGGGTGAGTCATTTGGTTTAGCACTGTCACTTTTACTTGTGCTCCGACTCTTCCCCCCTATATTTATTGAGCAGTCCCTTAAAAAGTCAAACATACCTTGAAACAGTGTTAAATATTCTTTGTCTACTCCTCAAGTGCTATTTTATAAAATAAGTAGTCCACTCATATCAGATTGTATCTCTTCGAGTTTGCAACAACTTGTCCAACTTTTTAGTAAAATAATTTGATGTTAAATAATAGTTGAGGGTGGCAATTGTTGTGTTATTCGAAACTCAATCAAACAAAAAAGATTGGGTGATGAAACAACTATAATTTTTAACAAGGGATTATCAAGACCACATCTGGAACGAATTTCCACTGAAGTCTGACTATGAGGAATGTCAGGTTGTTTTTCTGACTCTGCTGCTGCCATCTGGTCGTCGACAGGGACGTTCGCAGTGGGAGGAACTTGGGTTTCCAATGATTTCGCAGCCGGGTCCAAGAAAAGAGATTTTTTGAACCGTCTCTCGCCGGATTTGTTGCAGGGAGAGCTGATATTCGCCACCCGGGCTCGCTTTTTGACTGGTGTGTGCGGGAAAGATGGCCTTTTAGCATAGGCGGTGGTCGGTATGGGTCGCGATTGTACTGCGACAACGCTTCACAGTATCACGTCCTGTCTGTAACTCTTCTTGGACAGCCCCACATTTTTTCTGAAACTCTGCCAACTTGTCTCTTATACTGATTAGAAAATTGTAACATTTTCTGCAAATACGGTGGGAGAGGCCGTCATGCAAACATGAAATGACCACGTCAAAATCTCCGCATGGGGGTATGGATCAAGCTCAATGGCTCAGCCAATCACATTTCATATCAGAGCTTGGTTTCGTCCTCGCCTCAGTCCCTTTCTTCTCGGATTTCTTTTTCACAAAATATGCGAACCTTTATTTATCATATTATATTCAGTGGAGATAATTTGTTGTTAAACTGTAAAGTAATGCCCATCTGCGAATGTGGATATACAAAGGCAACTAGTGACACTTGCACATCTTTTGAGAAAACACTAAATTACTGTACTTTGATCGCGGTAGGGGCACTGAGCTGTTCCTTGTATACAACAAATGTCCATGTGGTGAATGAGAACATTAATAATAATAATAATAATAATTTAATACTTATAAAGCGCTATTTACATGTGGATATGATCAGCAGCGCTAATTTACAATTATAATAAATACAATATTAAAAATTCTTATTACAATATATGGAAAAGTTTAAAAAAGAGTTAAC
>JANRMR010194506.1:0-10387 GCA_025434825.1 Bergia sp. 'catenularis'
ATGAGCCCTCCCCCCCCCAGTCCCAAAGAAGCTCTGCAGTCTCAGCATTGCTCCTTCCTGTTGGATCTGCCAATGGGTGAACAGTCTGCTACTAAAAATCCCATGTATACAACTAAATATGAAGGAATACTAATTCCATGTGTGGCAAGATGTGGAGGCAAGAAATTTGAGACCTGATAGACCACAGTCAAGCTGCACATGGCCATTTGCTAGTGGTTATTTGCATCTACTTTCATATGATCATTAATGGATTAGAACAACAAAAATAGTACTCGTACACAATTGGCACAGAATTTTAAATGATTTTGTATATCAGGAAGAGACTTGGGGCTGTCACCAAAAAAGACTAACAGACCAATTCTGTTACCATTAGCACTAGGCCTACACTAATTTGTAAGGTTTTTCTTGATTTCATGTAAGAAAATCTTGCTTATATTGAATAACTAATTAAAAATCATATTAAGTGTCAGGTACAAACAAAAAGCAAAATGCGAAGACTAAGCAGAATATAAACTGCTCATTGGCTGTCTTGGTAAAATACTGAACAATTCTAGTGTCGGGTCTCAGGTCAGGTCTCATTCAATTTCAATTGCTTTAATTATCAATGAGCCGAGGAAGCTCTCAGGTGCTGTGTTTTCATTGTCCCAGAAAAATTCCAGTATTCTCATAGACTCTAAGTGAATGAATTAAGATTTTAACCAACTTCACAAGAAAAATAATTAATACTCCTCTGTCTTCACGCTGGGCTACAATGTTTTGGAGGGAGGGAGTCTGGGCACTTATTAAATTTTAGGACCTCAAGGGTGGGTGCTTATTCAAATAAATATGGTAAGTGTTACGAGGAACCAGAGACACACATACCCACCAACAGTTTTTAAGAGTACCCACACACCCCCAGGTCACAGTGCTCACTGTGCTTCAAGACATTGTTACAATGTTGTGCATGATACATACAGCCACTGCAAGTTCAGTACATTGTAGTACATATTTGATTGCAGGTTTAGACCATGTAGTCTTAGATTTCATTCTAGCCTCCAAAGCAGCCACCTCATCTCCTTCGTGTAGCGGGGCCTCGCTGGAGTACAAAGTAATATTCTTTTTAATTTACATGCAGAACCTGATTTATTTTATGAAACCAGCCCAAACAATACAGTTGAGCCAGAAGCCCTTGCTGAGGACTTCCAAACTCTTCACAAGATCGTTGACAACACAACAAATTTCAGTCCACTGATTGTTGGTCCTGATGTTGCTACATTAACAAGAAATCATTACTTTGAAAGGTGCGTTGTGGTAATTAACAGGCAGGTAGCCAGGACCTTTCATAGGGAGGTGTGTGTGAGCAGTGAAGATGGAAACTTCCTGGGAATGGAGAGTGGGCATGCCTGACAGGTAAAATTTGAAAAACCTTGGGTGCCTTGGACTAGTCGTTTCGTGGATTTTTATGATAGAAGAAGATCATTGAGTGGTTAAAAAAAGACAAAGGCAGTTCATCTCTGCTTTTTTTATGAGTTCACATTTCTTTAACCGAATTAGTTCATTTCAGGTGGACCTTTTCAGCCCATGGGGGGTGCATACACACCCTTTGCACCCCCCCGCCTATGTGCCTGATTAAGAAATAGAAAACGCTTTCCTGTGTCTCCCTCTGTTACTGAAAACAAGTGAGAAGAGAAAGTCAGAAAGGAGACAAAGATAGAGGGAGCTTGACACAAAGTGGAGAACTTTTCTGGCTCCTCGAGTATTGTTTCATCCTCCAAAAGTCCTTTAGAAAGAGATGGAGACTATAGCAAGCGTTTTCTATTTCTTTTGTAAAATAGCTTCACATTTCTAGTCATTTTTGACATAAATGAAGCAGCTTCAAGTACATGATTATTTAGCAAGTGTCAGCATTCTTTCCATTCAATATGGATAAAGACAACGCAACTAAATGAGTGTGTGCATACTATAGGCACTATTTTACAGTATTTTGCAATCTGAATGGTGAAGGCTCGTTTGCGTGTTTCACAGTTGTTTCTTTAGATGTTCTCATTTTTAGAATTCCCATAAAGTTCTGAAAAAAGCCCATGAAAACGTTTTGCCAAAAGTTCATTTTCTCCAAATTGTTTTGGGTGGCTTATATTTAGATTGATGGCTTGTTCATGGAAGACATTTTTCTGTTGGAAACAAAAGTCCTGTGTCTACTCCTTAGAACTATAGTAAAGACGTGCTGATGTTTGGCTGCCCCGAAAACATCAAATTTCTCCAATGGTAAGATCATAGTTTTGGCTTGTTGTACAGTACAGAATTATATTTTGGTTATGACAAATTTTTGTTTACATAACCGAGAAGAGCTAGCTGTACAATTCAACAGTTTATTCAGAGCATTTGTCCGAACAGAACCATAGATTTGTATATCACGTTCTTATATTGATATCAAATAGCTGTAATGATCAGATATTATTTACAGTAATGTACTAGCTATATATGAAACAATATATTTTTCCATTTTGATTTTGAGCATAATTTTAACGCTAATACAACTGTTTTGCAAAGCGCCAATTTACCATATAGACCATTCGTTTAGGAATTATTATGACCATTGCTTTAAAGATCTACTCAATCATGACGCAGGCACCATCAGTACATGCGCTTCTGAAGTTACGTACTGCACATTATTGTCCGCATTCTGACTTCTTTATTAGGAGCTCATCTTTTCCAAAGCAACAATAGTGCTACATATATAGCTAGACTACAAAGTCTTGTAACTTACCTTATCACTATTCTCTCAGGCGCACTTGATTAAGAGACGTAAAGCAATATCTGGGAAATGAAAATAAGACAGGTGTCTCCATGCAGTTAACGAGACTACAAAAAATGCAAGTTTTGATGAATTTGCTAACCACGTGCTTTTGTAGATTTACTGTTAACAAAATGTTTTGTAAGTCTTCCAATTCCTATTTAAACATCTCCTGGGCCTTTGTCTGAACTTCACATGCATAAATTTTCAAAAGATGTTCAAACTTTAACGTTAACATTTTTATAACAAAAGACGTTACCCAGGTATTCCATGCGCATTACAGTTTCCTAAAATAATCAGAACATCTAATTATTACATGGTTCTAGAAAATGAACTTGCAATTCCATTGTAAATCCATGCATCCATTTAAAACTTTGGCTTCCGAGTACCCCGCCCTCTAACCTCGGAGTTTCTAATTTCCTTTTTAGTGGGGGATCCAATGTTTTATGGATCAACACGCTACCAGTTGTTGCTTTTATGTACGCAGTTAATCTTCTCAGGGAAAAACTAAATCGCTTGTGTGACATTTTGCGATTACTGGATTTTTTTATTGTCAGTTTACACACATTACTTTCTTATTTAGGTTCATGGATGCAATTTCAAATCGAAAGGATGTACTCAGTGCCGTTTCTTTTCATCAGTAAGTACCAGTGCTAGTGGTGTATTATTACCGTGGTAGGATGTTTTAAATTAATAACAGTCTACCTAAAACACTAATCTTTATCTTTTCCGTCCTCATCTTCATCTTTTTTTCTTTCTCTTGTTCTTCTTCACCATCAATTTCTTCTTCTGCGTCAACCACATAATTTATGCCCGTCATGACTGCCCCACTAAGAATCACACCTGCCTTGGCTGCTGGAAATAAAGACACTGGCAGCAAATCTGCAGATTATCAATATCGGTCCAAATTGTTCTAGACGCAAAACCGAAGACTTATTTAAAGCTATCTACATATATAATCGCTTATAATGTGTTTTAGGGCCAGCCTACATCCCCACCTGATAAAGCCAACTTTAAGTTGGAACCAACAGGGAGATCACTATCCAACTGGCAGATGATGTTGTCACTCGCACCTTCCTGGGCACATATATGTTGCACATGCTTCTCATAGCTCACTGCTGCCCTGAGTTCATGAAAAATCAGGCCTGAAACTGTTTGTTCTGGCCTGACCGTGCAGAACATGTGAGCAACATTCTCAGCTTGGATCTTAATCTGCACTGGCAGCTGGTCTGTCATCGGTCTTAAATCCATCTGGAGACAGTGGACAAATAGAACCACTTTTGTGAGTTGACCAGCTTCCCACTATCCAGTTGTAATAATCTATAACTCAAGTGTTAAAAACTGTACAAATTGTTGGCGGTAAATAAACAATCCTCCATATTTTCCCTCATATTTCCAGTATGCATCCGGACCCTTAAATAATGGAGCTTACGTGCCACGCAACTTCCTTTTTAGGAACTTCTGTTCTAGATATTGCATCCTTCTCTACCTCAAACAAAAACAGTCAATCCTGAACATAGGACAAAATTAAAGTCTTCGGAAAGTCTAGCATTCCTGTCTTTCCTTAGAGAGAGCTTCTTATGTCCAAGTACCCGTCTATAACATGTTTGGGTTGAGTTGTCAACTTGTGTAACTGTTGAAGTTAGCTGGTTGTTGAGCTGTGAGACACAGTACAGTGTTCCTTGAGGTTGCTGTGCCTCAATGGCTGGGCCGGTTTGCTGACAGATGGACTCAACGCCATTCCAGTTGTTATCTATGGCACCTTTTTCGGTGGGTTGATCAGTGTCGAAGCTTGTGAAAGCCTCATGGTGATAAACGATAGGACATCGAATTTACACGTGGTAGCCACGTTTGTCTGTCGTTTAAATCCTTATCGTACTTCGGTTTCCTTTTTGACTGTCGCTGGTGTAGAAGGATGTTATCTTTAACTTGGATTATGTGCTTTTTGACATATGCTTTTGCATCTTTGTGTACATATTGCTTTCTTTTGGCTTCGCAGTTAGGGTCTCATGTAGGTACTTGTAACTGTGGAAAGCATGTAGTAAATTTGCGGTTGAATAGTGCGCTCAAAACGTATGGTTTAGGAAACATCCTAATCTTTTTCAAGTATAATCAACATAACTCTTTTGCATTTTAACTGATCAACTTATTTGCACCATGATCTTGCAGCTACTATTTGAATGGTCGCACTTCACACTTACAGGACTTCATTAATGCGACAGTACTGGACAAGTTGTTCACTTATATAGAAAAAGCCAATAACATTACTTATTCAGCATTGGGTGACAGCAAGGAAATGTGGATTGGAGAAACTTCTTCCGCGTATGGTGGCGGAACTCCGGGAGTGTCAGATGCTTATGCAGCTGGATTTTTGTAAGTATTATACATGCAGTTTTATAGCCTACTGTATGTTCCACTTCAAATCTGCCATACTCACTTTCGTTTAATGTAACCTGACCGACCAGAAAAGGCAATAACAGCAAATATATGAGAGAAAACACTTTTACTATCAAATATTCATCCGTTTCATAAAAAACTGTTATTTTCAAGAAGTAGTTCTTACTTTTTTACTGGTCCTACTGAGAAATTAAGCCAACCGTGGACGTACCATATTTGCAGCGTTGAAGGAAGAACTGCGCTCGAAATTATTTTTAGTAGTTGTTATTTTTTTATTATTGACGTCTTTAGGAGGTGAAGATTGCGTAACCATTCGGTGATACTGCTGTGGTACACAATTTGGGTTAATCAAAACACCTTGCTGTTGCAAGAAAGGTGATGCTGTAATCGTTCAAAATCTATGTAATCGTGTGTCTCTGAACTAAACGTTTGGCTCAGTTTTGTCCTGATCAAGTTTTTCTTACTCTTAAGCCGTTTATTTTGTTTTATTTCTCGCTATTTTTGAAAATATATCCATTGCGATAGTAAGAGCCGAACTTGCGAGGTCTTGGAGCCAATTAAAACTCCAAGAAAGAGACAAATAACCCGCGCTTTCCAGGTAATACTTAAAAAAGAGATTTAGCATAGTAGCAGATCACAAGGTCATGCACGTAACCATCAGGTTCATGCACGTGATCATCAAGGTCATGCACGTGATCACCCGACCTTGAATAAACAATAGCAATAAGACAAAGCATCATGACTGTGTATCACGTGTCACAGATGGCTGGACAAGCTGGGCGTGGCTGCTCTTTTCAACTACACGGTGCTGTGCAGACAGGATTTCTATGGAGGTCAATATTCTTTGCTGGACAAACACACTTTGGAGCCTCTACCAGTAAGTGATAAATAGCTTCTTGCAGTGTAAGGGGGCTTCTCTGTAGGAAATTATATATGCAATATTTTATATTTTTTGTTACAATCCTGGAGAAAGTACCCATTGTTGTCAATAGTTATTCTAGCCCGGGCATTAAGTTTTTGGTACAGTACAAAAACTGCCCTGAAGAACAATAAAATTAAAGGCCTTAGGCTAAAAATGATAATTTACACCTGACATAAAAAAAGCTTCAAAGTCTGATAATCGAACTAAGTAACGGTACACATACCTAACCACGATCACAATTATTACTAATTATTATTATTTTATTAGTTTTGTAATATTTCCTAATAGAATAGTTGTTATAGCTATCACTATTTTCAGTTTTCACGGCTATTGCTACAACCGTTACTGTTGATACTGTTGTATTGCACTCTAATGCGCCTCTGCAGGCAATTGAAAAGTTAGTTATGAGATATTATTAATATCAAGCACTCCAACTCTTCAAGATGATCACAGTTTTAGGCCACAGTAGTATCCAGATAGTATGGTATTTTGACAACCGGTTCAACAGTTTGACGATCTTGGTTTTTACACTGAAATCGGTTTTTGAAAAGAACGGTTTTGTGATAATAAAATTTATATTATGTATCTTTACGCGAGTTTTCTCTCGTAAAAATCAAAAAATGTCCCATGCATAGGATCATCGAGTAAAACACGCTGGTAGTCTTTAGTATCATCATCAGTCCTCTTCATCCCATGTGGGACATAAGGCTGCCACTAGTTACTTCCATTTTTGCCTGTCCTTTGCAATATGTTGTGCTTCGCCCCAGATTAGGTTCAACTCATCCAGCTCTGATATTATTGTTCTCCTCCATGCTGTTTTTGGACGTCCCTTCTTTCTCTTACCCGGTGGGGTCCACCTTACAGCAACCTTTGGGATGCGGTGCTGGTCCATTCTCAAGACATGGCCAAGCCACCGAAAACGACGGCACTTGATTTTATCGACAACACTGCGACTTCGTGTCCTTCTGTACAGATCTTGGTTGGATATTTTTTACCGGCCAAAATATACCACAGATTCTTAGTATAACCAGATATTTTTCACAGGACTATTGGCTGTCACTGCTTTATAAGAAGCTGGTTGGACCAACAGTACTGAGTATTGAAACAAACTCTACTGAGAGCCCGAGGAACATTAGGACGTACGCTCATTGCACACCAACCAAACAAGGGTAAAGGAGTCGTTCTTGCTTTATGTACTTCACGATAGTTTTTTGCTGCAGTTAATGTTTCACGTTAATTTACGACACTTCCGTTTGGACTTAACTACTGCCCCTTAAGGCTTGGTCACACTAGCGACGTAACGATGCAAGCGGAAATGGAAGCATCTCACCATTAATATTACTTTATGTACATCATAAAAGAACAATTTCACGAATGAGGTGTTTTCTCATTGTGTTTCCGTTGTTATTGTCGCTGGTGTGAATAGTCCTTTAATGATGCTGGTACTTCAGATAATTTGAGGTTTTGTTCCAGAGCTGGAATTTATCCGAGAACACTAAAGCGGCAATAAATTTGCCACCAATTTGGCTATTTTGTTTTGTTACTAAACCGATATCTCTCTGGAGCAAATCCTGCTACACTAACGTTAGAAAAATTAGACTTATTTATTTCTCAAGTTTTAAATCTTGGAAAGATGATGTAACAATTTCCTCTAACAACAGTGGGAGATATGCAGATTCTGGAGCAGTTACCATAATGGTTCTGAACCTGCTACAAGACTCTGTTGCTGAGTTGCATTTAACTGGAGCACTGTCTGGTCTGTCAGTGGATCAGTACCTCCTGTCACCACTAGATGACGACCTCACCAGCAAGTAGGGATAATTTGTTTGGTTAATTATTCATAATAATGATAATGATAATAATAATAACAATAGTTTTATTTCTTAAAACTATTAACAATGATGGTAGCGTTCGAACAGCCCTCGTTTAACACCACACATCTTTCCAACATGGCCCAAAGATTCTTGGGTAAATGTTATATCAAATATTTCCGCCGTTTGAATGGGCCTTCACAAGTATTAAATAACTCTATCCCTGTTTCATTTCGCAGGTCAGTTTTGCTGAATGGTCGTCTATTAAAGCTGACGGATGACCAATCTCTTCCCGAGTTAAAACCACTAAAACGAAACCAGCCGATTAAAGTGCCATCACTCACTTTTGGCTTCTTTGTGGTATTAGGTAATAGTACGGTCTGTCAGTAGAAATTGTAATGGAATATTAAAATGTTATTTTGAAGTTCTGTGAAGTATCAGGAAAGAAAGGAATAATTTGTTCACATTTCAGTAACCCACCCAACATTATAACTGACTCGAGCAAAGCCAATTCAAATCAAAAGTAGGAGTGGGTTCTGTAGGAAGTGATGTAACGACAGCAGTTAACAAACGGGAAATCTTGAATAAATGAAATAGAGAATACTTGAACAATAAAGATTACATCAAGAATTACGGAGTTTCGAGTTTGATTCCATTCTCGGCAATCTCACAATTGATTCAAAGTTTCGTATGAATACCATATTGCAGTTGAAGTCATGCCACAATAATTGCATCAGCAGCTGTCGTAGCAGAATTCTTATAGCCCGGGGTTACGGTCAAATTCCGAGATTTTTCCTGGTAACTTGAAGGTCTGTGTGGCTTTTGCAAGGAACTTTTACACAGAATATACTCACTTCTCAGCAACTGATGACGAATATCGTACAATATATACTGTGCTACTAAACTACAGCAAAAACCAAAGCCCTCCAGCTTGCAGTAAACTGGCGTAAATTGCGAGTTCAGCGTCTGCTGGGCAACATTTTACGACGGAAGCATCTCAGGGGGGGGGGGGGGGGTCAGGGTTAACGTTGATTGTTGTGCCGTCATAGGATCTTCTTGTATGGAGATTATCGATCTCTCACTCCTTTATATATATTTATTGCCAAAGCAGTGTGTTGTCTGCACACTCAGCGTATTTATGTTTGTAAGGGGTTGGGCTGGGGTTTCTAGTTGGAATAAAATATGCTCCAACTGTTCACACGAAAACTATAAGGAACGGAGTTTCTCATATTGTAATGGTCCGAGTTAGAAAGACATGGAACTGTCAAAGTTCCTAAAACCCGCGAAAGATTGAACTTGACACGTGATATGATGACGAGCAAGAAATATTACGCTGTAAAAAGACAACGACTTCTAACAAAGAAAAAGTTTATTAGCATGTTTGCCAGAGAAACGGAGAGCATCATTTGGAATTAAAAGTACACATGGCCAACCGCGACTAAATGAACGACTGTTTAATTTTATTTTCAAAAAGATGTCAGGTTCACAACGCCGACA
This sequence comes from Bergia sp. 'catenularis', assembly GCA_025434825.1. NCBI lineage: Eukaryota > Metazoa > Cnidaria > Anthozoa > Zoantharia > Parazoanthidae > Bergia > Bergia sp. 'catenularis'. The sequence goes on from JANRMR010194506.1 coordinate 9,401, forward strand.
GTTGCAAATTGCTAGTCAAAACAAGCAAATGTTCAAGTTTTTCATTACACATTTCTAAAAAGCAATAAAACAGCTTCGCTTGATGACGTAAAAGGACACTCGATAAGCAGAGAGAAAACTCGGTTTCACCTCGTTTTCAATCAACACTTTCCTCGTAAGCTACTATGCCCGTGTTCTTCCATTGTCTAGAGACACGCGCGAAGCTGTTTTGTTGCTTTTATTTTTACGGTATCGCAGAACAGCTTTTAGTAATGAACGGGCCATACCGACAAAAACATCCTTTATATTTTTTAATCGGTTGAGTTTTAGAATGCAAACATAAAGCTTTGCTTTGTAGGCGGATCTTAGATGACACAAAATGTTTACACTTCTTACATGCAAGATTTAGCACATATTCAACTTCAACTCAAACAAAATTTAGTCCATAAATCGATAGAATATGGCGCAATTAAGACTTACTGAGAATTTGAGATTGATATTATAAATAACTTCGGAAAAACTTGCGAATTCCTACTATACCTGGAGAAATTTGAAAGTTTCCGCCCACCACACATTCTCTGTAGACTGTTCTCGACGTTTTCAAAGACATCACTCCAAAAGTTTTCAACATATTGATCGATACTAACTGCGCCATGTTTTTTTCGTTTATGGACATATTTTGTTTGAATCATACTATTTTATGGTGGGACTTTAACTTTTACCAACATCTATAGTCAGAGGCGGCGAAGCACGGGAGAGAGGGGGTAAGGGGGCTGTAGCCCCCCCCGAACGAAATTTTTTTGGGGGGTGGGGGAAGGGGGGGGTGTCTTCGGTGCCGAAAATATCGCTAGCACAACACAAAATTGGTTTGGCAAAAATTCAGCTCAGCCTCGTGATCTTTTAACGAACCGTTTCATCAGGATCGCGCCTGGTGAAATGTTGTGGGACCTTTTGTTGGGAAATTTAAGTAGGGGTATGCGCTTGGCTTGGTGTACAAAGACTCGCCCG
>JANRMR010194539.1:0-10385 GCA_025434825.1 Bergia sp. 'catenularis'
TGTTTAATGCCGTGGAAAATACTCGAAAATTACTTTTAGTGTGATTTGTAGCAAAACCAAATCAACTGGAGCAGAAACTGTGCATTGCCAAAGACTTTCTTGTTTTGGCCGCCATGTTGGTGCCCTTGAAAGGGACACCAACATGGCCGCTGCATACATTTCTCTTTAAAGTATTTGCATGTTTATTGACCCATATCTACTTTGTGAAATGTATTCATGCACTGAATTGTTGCTCAACTGTGTAGTTTTTCCCACTCGGCAAGCTTAGAAATATTATATTGCCCTTGGTTGCGACTAGGCTAACTAACTTTTTCTCTGTTACATCAGTGAAAACCAAGAATTACCTTGAAACATGCATTGAAGATCCAATTTATGAAATTTTACACAGTTTTCCTATCTGGGTTCAGTTCAAATGAGCCCTCAGAAGTTGCTACTTGTCCAATAAAAACTGAAATTTAAATAATTAATTGTTGGTACCACCATCTTGAAAATTGCATGTGTTGACATCACAGGCTTGAGGGGGTGGGGGTTGGGTTAGATGTAAGATGAAACACTGCTATGGCACTATGCACATTGGTGTACAACAGTACTGTCCTTACTGTCACAGTCTTGAGGGGTGGTGGGTGGTGGTTGATGCCAGTCACAATGCCACATTAGTGAGGGTATGATTCTCTCCCAGGTCTACACAATCCATAGAACAGTATCTGATAACAACACTTTTGCATTTTTAATGGTTTAATGTTTTATTTTTGTGACTGTTGATACTGTGACTGACAACTTTTAATAAATTATCTAGTATCTTCATTTCCATTACATGCAAGACATAGCATCACACAGAACTTTCTTTCTTTTAATTTATAACAGACTATTACTACTGGTATTTACTAATGTTTTAAATTTTTTAGTGTTACAAGCATGAGGATAAAAAATGGTAAAATCACCTTTTGTATAAAAAATATAATAAATATAAAAATTTTAAAATATATAATTCTTAAATAGTAAGAACTTTATGTAAGCATTCAAAATCTCTAATTCTTTAAAGTTTCTACTCCGGATCCCCATCTATAACAAAATACGGTCGGAAAGCCATCGACTAAAACTCTTTAAAAATATAACTCTAGAATATAGAATATTTTTAAAAGCATAAATGAATGTCTGTGAAAGGAGTGTCAAAACCTGAATTTAAAACAATTATATATCAATGTTAATTTTAAAAATTAATATTCTGCGAGATTAATTGAAAGGCAAAAATCAAGTAAGGGAAGAAATAATTGTCAGTTTATAAATTGTAAAATAATTCCAGAAGTGACTCTAATTTCTATTTTTAAAGTTCTTAAACAACATACATGTATATCAATAAATTTGTAAGAAAAGTACCCAAACAATCAAATGTTCTACAAGTCATATGAAGCCCTACAGATCTTTTGTAGGGCTTCATATGACTTGTGTGTGTGAGGTTAGCACAGTTGGTAAGATCTCTGACTGCCAACCAGAAGGTCTCGGGTTCGATCCCCGTTCTGGTCGAGGGTTGAACTTTGTGTGACCTTCTTTTGCCACACCGTCCGCAGACAGGGACATTAAGCCATTGGTCTAGTCTTCTGAAATGCTATCTCGGGGGACTTAAAAGAACCCACACACTTCTTGAAAAGAGCAGGGTAATCCCAGTGTTGTGGTGAGGGCCACATGGGAGAGTATGTCCTATGGATGTAAGGGTGTTACCCTCAATAAATAAAGTGTCTTTACTTTACTTTACTTTACGTTATATCCCACTGAAACTTGTCAAACTTATGCCATTAATTTCTTGACATTCCAAAGACTGGTCCAACTAAAAAGAAAACTATTATACATAATGTTTTATAATCTTACTTGACAAAAAACACTGCTCAAAGGATTTAATGTTTTTAAAAGTGCTCTTTCACAGCTTTGATGTACCATTTTAGACACGAAAACTAAGTTACATGCCTAAAGTACATATTGCATTCAAACAGGCTTTGTTCAGGTATCAATGTTTTTTGACAAGCATATGGTCAGGATGGTCTGTTGTAGCCGGTGATTAGGTTGACCGTAATCTTGCTGTGGGTCATCTTAGTTAATGTTCTGAATTGGAACACAAATTAAATAAATTATTTTTAAAATGTATTGAACCTTTGCATAAGTGGAAAGGTCTTTTTGATGGATTCAGTCATTTTCTTTTCTCTGAAAAAATGGGTGACTCACAGATGTTAAACCTTTGGCAGTTTTTAACCTTAAATAAAAACACAATTCTGAGAGACAGCAAGACTGCAAAACATTGCCATTTCAAAACTGGTCAAATTGGAGTTATGCAGGAAGTTGGAATAGTGAAAGTTAAATTATTCATGAGCTGAAGGGAAACAGCTTGGAGATGGGATCTTCTTCCAGTCTCTCACTGTTTACCCAGACAGCAAAGTTTGTTCTGTCACTTGTTTGTTAATGTGTCGCAGAAAAAAAACTGAGTCAACAGGGTACCATTAACATGTCAAGTTGTTTATAATGGAATTTTCTCATTTGATGAATAAGATAATTATATAAAAAGTGAAACTGTGAAAGAAAAGAGAATTATTATTGTTCCTGAGCCAAAGCAGGAAGTTAATTTTGTAATGCCCACATTTGGACAGGTACGTAAGGGAAGTTGCATGATGTTATTAAGGAACAAAGTGATATAATTGTTAATTTATTGGGTTTCAGCTTTAAATTTTGGATGTAAACTCATTTGACTCAGGAATATGGACACCCTTTAGACTTTTTCCTATTTATTTCTGTCTTTTAACATCCCCAAGGTATGGTGGTGACCTTCAAACTGAATGGGTCAGGGTTCATTCCAGCATCTTCTCTTTATTCTGTTTTTATATTGGGAATGAACTGACTTGTACCTGGCTGGAGTTGTTTTTTTGTTTATATATATTTGTGCTTGCAAAATGAGTTACAGTAAAACTAACAGCTTTGAACAATATGTTGTTGGGCCTGCCAACTGCATATTGCCATTAATATGTTTATGTTCAATGTAGGATCAGGAAATTTAAAAATATTTTAGTCCCCACATCTAAATCATTGACCAAACAATAATAATTACAGGGGCTCTTTCATGGCTGAATTGATGTATTTTCTCTTCCCCAGAAGTTGCATTTTTATGTTGTTTATGCAAAGGGTTTTAAAGAAAATACTTATCCACTAAATTGCCAATGTTCAATCACTTCTGCCAAGGTTTTATGCATTTTAGAGCAACTGACTACTTTGTGTTCCGGCCGGGAACATAAATATTTATAACTACAATCCAACTTAATCACCACCTAAAACAGACCATCTGTGGTATTTACCTCTTGAAAAACTTAGATTGGTATCTAAACAATTACTGTTGATAGATTTTTTGGCTTGAAACAGTTTTTTTGTCATAAAATCTTAGAGCATGCGCAAAGCCGTGAAAGGGCCCTTTTACGCATTTTTTTATCTCTGCAGTTTCTCATTGACTTTTCACCCGAACACTGCATGTGTAATTATAAACTACATAAGATTATTTCTCATGATCTGGTTCATTTCTCTGTCCTTGCTCGTCAGGACTTCTTGACCCTTTCCAGCTGTGATTTCTGGGTCTTCTTCGTTTTGGAGGCGGTGCACTGAGTTGCTGCTCATCGTTGAGACCCAGCTCAAGGAACTGTGCTGCAACTGAGATCAATAGATTGAGAGTAATTTTGTAGTTGTATTCTTGTACACGGAAAGACCTAGTTTTTTATTTATTTATTTAATCATTTTAATTATACAAATTATAAAAGAAAAATATAAGTTGCATAATTTGGAAAGGTTTATACAGATTTTAGAAAATCCTTATGAAAATAAACCTCCCTTACAATATCTGCCTATAATAAATAACGATTAAAAATACAAGTATAAGTCTAAGATATAACATAATTCTATATGACCCATTGTACCCTCCTAACCCAACCGAAACACTCTATAACCTTCATCGATCAATTCCCCTAGTTCAAGCTTTTAAAACAACAACCGCACCCTTTTGTGAAAACCACCCCCCTTGTTGGCTGCACTCTTTATGTTGGCTGCACCCTTTATTTTTAAAACGAGACCCCTTAAGAAAACACAATCCCACCCCCTCCACAAACTACTCCCCTACTCAAAACTGTCAAGCTTTAAATTATAAAAATGCATAAGTTATGTGAAATCTTTAGCATTGAGAGAAACTTTGTGTGATAGTACTTAGTAATTAAGGTCTTAAAAGAAGAATAAACTTTGTTTGTACGAGTGGCTTCACGCAGTTTGTTCCAGAAATTTACAATACAGTTAAAATATGAGTAGAGAAAAATATTAGTTCTTGCATGAATCCCAGTTAAAACGAGTTCAGAGTTCCTAATAGTGTACTTAAACTCTTTAAAATTTACAAACTTAGATATATCAAAGTCATAATGACCATTAAAACACTTAAACAAAAAACATAAGTCTGAGATTTTGCGACGGTACTGTAAAGGCAGAAGGCCCAGCTTGCGAAGTCGTTCAGGGTAATCATCACTGGATTTTGGGATAAATCTTGTAGCTCATGTTGAACTTTTTTGATGTTGCCTACCCCCGAAGGGGACCATACTTGGGTTGTTAGTGCTGTGGTTGTAATTAATTTTTTGTTTATCTATTATTGCACTGAACACTGCTATTGTGATGCAGAATTACATTCTACATGTACAGCTACAAAAACATAGCAGTAGTTAACTTAAGGGTTGAACACTTGTGCTAATTACTTCTTTTACTTCATCAAAGGGTGGGATGTGTTACACTACAATATGTAATAACTGATGCAAAATGTAACTAGAACTCAAAATGTAACAACTGTTGCTGTAAAATATATCAGTTTCTGAGAATTTCAACTTGAGTAGCATTTCCTTTCCACCTCAAGAACCAAGTTGCATCCTCTTCCTGATCATCATTTCAAGAATAGAATCACATACTAATATGACTTGGAAAAATCGAGTGAGCAGATGCAAGGTGTATGTCCAGCAGGTACACATCATCTTCAAGAACCCAAAAATTGACTCAGCCCCCCATGTGAGTCTCTGTAGCTCAGTGTGTAGAGCATCTGACTGGTAATCAGAGGGTCGTGGGTTCAATTCTGTCAGTGACTCAGATTTTTTCTGAGAATTTCAACTTCAGTAACATTTCCTTTCCACCTCAAGAACCAAGTTGCATCCTCTTCCTGATCATCATCTCAAGAGTAGAATCATATACTAATGACTATCGGACACATGTTGTTACATTTCACATAAAATGTGTAATGTTAAGCAGTTGTTACATTTTGAATCAAAAATCATTATATTTTGTAACATTAAAGATGTGTCTTGCCAATATCAGGATGCCCTGAAGATAAATTATAACTAATTAGTGTATTCCGAACCAGTGAATAGTAATTTTCACATGCTCTAAATGGCTAATTGAACTCAGAATACCTGGAGTGTTAATCATCTAACCAGCCATTCATGCTAGACAAAATGGCATCTAGTTTCAAGGCTGTTTTAATTGCTGAAATTTTTGCTATGAATATGCAGCTGTGACTACAAATTTACTAGATGCCTTTTTTCCTAATTTCAGTACTACTGATCACAATTTAACAAAAGAAAAGTATCAAGGGTCAAAAAAAGTTTTGTTCCCATTTATTACTGCATGTGAGAGTGTTTGACCAAAATTTTTGAAGACAAAATAATTTCTTGCTTTCTAAACTTCACAAAAAAAAAAGCGTTTCACAGTCTTTATTCACTGATTTTGTATAATTTATAATAAAACAATAATAATTGCCTGCAGCTCATTGAATATCCATCACTAATCACTTCCACTTTGGGGAATAATATTATTGCTAGTTATAACACGTTTCAGGCCACTTTATTAATGAATTTAATATATATGTAAAAAAAATTAACCAAATATCTGAAGATTTATTCTCTCTGTCTTAATATATGTATAGAATAAATTTTAAAGAATTGTATAATAATATTGTGGTTTGATCTCATTATACCTGCATTACTTGGCCTTGCTTTGGCAGTAATAGGTGTATGTGGTGACAGTTCAGTTTCATTGGAAACAGACTGGCTTGCATCTTCTTCATACAAACGATATTCAACACTGTTGCTTATCTTTAGTTGCTGGCTTTGTTTATCTCTATTAACTAGGTCCTTCAGTCTGTAAAAAACACAAACAAAGCATTATAGACCGACTTAAATTCTTTTGCTGGTCACTTACAGTCTTGGGATTGGGATTATGACATAATGTATCTTATAGTGCATCACTCATATTTTATCTGGGGGTAGGAATGATCACACAGGGTATCACTCATATTCTTTCAATGGGTAGGATGATTACATACCATATCACTCATATTGTATCAATGGGTAGGATGATTACACAGTGTACAACACACATTCTATCAATGGGTAGGGATGATCACAGTGTATAACACACATTCTATCAATGGGTAGGGATGATCACACAGTGTATAACATATATTCTATCAATGGGTAGGGATGATCACACAGGGCATCACTCATATTCTATCAATAGGTAGGGATGATTACACACTGTATCACTCACATTCTATCAATGGGTAAGGATATCACACAGTGTATAACACACATTCTATCAATGCGTAGAGATGATCACCCAGTGTGTCACTCACATTCTATCAATGGGTAGGGATGATCACCCAGTGTGTCACTCACATTCTATCAATGGGTAGGGATGACCACAAAGTGTGCCACTTACATTTTGTTAAGGGGTAGGGATGATCATACAGTGTATAACACACATTCTATCAATGGATTGGGATGATCACACAGGGTATCACACACTCTATCAATGGGTAGGAATGATTACACACTGTATTACTCACATTCTATCAATGGGTACCCGGGGATAATCACCCAGTGTGTCACTCACATTCTATCAATGAGCAGGGATGATCGCACTGTATAACATACATTCTATCAATGGGTAAGGATGATCACAAAGTGTGTCATTTACATTTTGTCAATGGGTAGGGATGATCACACAGTGTATAACATACATTCTATCAATGGATTGGGATGATCACACAGTGTATCACACACATTCTATCAGTGGGTTGGGATGACCACACAGAGTGTCACAATGGGTTGGGATGATCACACAGTGTCACTTAATACATTTTGTCAAGGGGTAAGGATGATCACATTGTATCATACACATTCTAACACAGTTTATCACTCATATTCTACAACTGGGAAGGGATGATTATATAGAGTATCACTCAACTTCTACTCTGGCTATGGGTTAATATAACATGAAGAGCTTTACACATATACCACTAGTCAGGAGTATACAGGGGGGGGGGGGGGGGTTTAAAGTGCAATTATACCAATGCATTACCAATTAATTGGGGACCTTTTCATTTGGTGCAACAGTGTTCCATATTTTGCAGGTTACAAACTACACTTAATCTCTCACCTTTCAACTGCATCTTCCAAAGAATCTAGCCCAGCTGGTCTGACATTAGCATGCACATGGTAGGGCCTCAAGTACCCAACCATGTCACGGATCTGCAATTGATTATTATTTACACATTTAAAGATAGCATACATTTTGGATAGCACTTGAAATTCTAGCCAAGCAGCCATGCTTACAGTGAACACAAGGTACAGTATCAAATTTTGGTTGTCCAACTGTTTTGATTTAATATCCTTTTAAAAACAAGCCACAGTTTATATCATTATATTAAAAATGAGATAATTTTGTCATGTTTTTCAGTGTACTATAACAGTCATAATGAGAAACTATCTTTAATTACATTATAAGAATCTTCATTTTCAAAAAATGGTTTACAACTGAAAATTGGGTGTAGTTCACAAATAGGCAGAAAGGTGAATGGCTTTCTTGCTTTGAAGCCAGTATTATTGAGAAACTGTAAATGAGTACAGCACTTTTGTATACCTCATCCATGGATGCATGCATTGAATGTACTACTCGCCACATTTGCTTCTCTTTGCAGTACCTGAATAAGGCAGAAATTGCTGGTATAAATGTAAATTGAGATTAATTAATACATTATACCAGTACTTACAATAAATAAAATAAGGCTAAAAGTTTTGGGTTGGAACTTGTAAAATTCTTTGAATGTTTTCAGTTCAAAACTATAATCTCTGATGATGGTCTTAAACTGAAATGTTTGGAGAATTTTACAAGTTCCAACCCAAAACGTTTTTTTTTCAATAAACCCCAAACTTTTAGCCTTGTTTTATTTATTGTAACTATTTTTAGTGAATACTGTGTCCATACCACTCACTAGACAGTAATTATTATATAAAATATACAGTAATATTCATTTGATATAATAATGCAAATTGTTCTAAATTAATTTACTGTTGTCTGGATGTTTATGTAATTTGGGTACTGCAGACATATAACATGACTTGCTTTAAATACCAGGCCTGTAGGCAGAGGGGTGCAAAGGGTGCGTATGCACCCCCCCCCCCATGGGCCAAAAAGGTCTGCCAGAAAATAAATAATTTGGTTAAAATTAAATGTGAACTTATGAAAAAAGCAGAGATGAGCTGCTTTTCCCCTTCTTTTGACCACTCCATATTCTCTTTTTCTATTATGAAAATGCACGAAATGAAGTCCAAAGCAAACTAGAAACTTTCTTTTTTTCAAATTTTTACCCAGCAGGCATACCCCCAGACCCTCCCCCAGAATTTCCACCTTCACTGCTCACAAGCACCTCCCCACAAAAAATCCTGGCTATATGCCTGAATATGAATAACAAACCAAACCTTTTGTGGTTGGGAGGGAGAGGTTGATTTTGTCTTGCAAACCACAAGGTAGTTGGTTTTATCTTAAGTACTTTTGGAGTTCCAGGATGGCAGCCAACATTGATTCCACATGGCAAGTCAGACAGTTTCTGCTTTGTCTTCTGAAATCATTGAGAGAAAAAAATGTTCCCTTGTTGAGGTAACAACATGACTGCCTGAATTTTATCACAAAAACTACCTATAAACAAATATCATTTATTAATAAAATTCAGTGTTTTGCACACTGTCGTTATGATGCTGTAAAGTCTTACCTCCCATTTGCAGGCATGAAGTTTGGTTACTTTACCATCAGTTGTGAAATGCTGTGTCATATCAGGTAGGTTCCTGTATAATGACAAGCGCTCCTGGCTAACATGAATCTACAATGAAACACAGTTGTATGTGTTTTAAGCTTCCTAAAGCCATGATAATACCCAGTTGTAGTCAAAATTAACAATAGCAATTTCTGGTTTAATTATAACAAGATTACAAAGTTAACTACCAATAACATTTCTCTGTTGTTTGGGAGTTTATGTATTTGTTTTTAACTGCTTGGTGTAAAATTCAAAGGTTGTATTCTTCTCTCTTGGTTTTACACTTGATGTTCAAGATATCTGTCAGTCCATATTGGAATAATGGGTCACTTTTTAACCAGCTGAAAATGATGGTTCAAATTTCCCCCACACTACCCACCCAGACTAGCTCTGCTATTTGCGGGTATTGTGTTATGTAAAATGTAAAGTTATACATAACAATAAAGATTGATTGACTTCTCACCTTGGTTTTGTAGTGCAGAGCAAGCTCCTTGAGAATGAACTCATAACCATACATGCCTTTACACAACAGACTCACCACATGGTTTGGGCCACGAGAAAACCATCTAAACAAATTAAATGTTTGATGAATTTGACAAATGAACACAGTTGAGTAGTATTAAGCACCTGAGTAGCACCAAATTCTGACCTCCTTTTCCTCAAAGTGATTCTTTTCCAAAAAATTCCAGAAACTCTAAAAACCCCATCTGATAAAAGTTTTAAAAAGTGTAATTCCCATTGAAAAAGAAACACATATTTAAGTTCGTTAAAGCAAACATCAGAATCTATGACACAAAAGTGCAGAGTATACCAGTCTGTTTGCTGAGGTTTGTGTGGCAGACTGTTCACGATTCACTGTTTGCCGGGCATGGTCGACCAGCTGATGAAGGCCAACTGTTCATGACTGTGGCCGACTGTCCACTACATCGCGGGGACCAAGAGGGCCGACTGTGGCCGACCATGGCTGACCATGGCTGACCATGGCTGGTCGTGCGACTCATAAATCTACCAAAACTCACCAGGCTAACTACAGCCAACCGCAGCCGTTTTTCTCCTCATCAGACAGGATGGCATACTCTGTGACAACTGATGGTAATTAAGTCAGTGTTCCACTGAGTTTTTTAACACATAATTTTATGTACCCTTTTCATTCTTTAATTGAGGTGATACAGTAAAAACCCACGTGTAAGAACCTAGATTTTTCAAGGTCAGGCTAAACAGGTTCTTATATTTTTGGGTATTA
>JANRMR010194561.1:0-10385 GCA_025434825.1 Bergia sp. 'catenularis'
CGGCATTACTCAGGCTGCTGCCGGTCCGTGTATTGCCTGCAGATAGAATCATTTCCACTTGGAAGAGTATGCAACTACGCTGTAATCTTGACACGTTGAAAAGAAGAAAAATAAATAACTACTCTTACGTGAAAATTGCCACGAAACTCAATACAGTTGTATATTAAAAAGAGACAGCCCACCAACCGTCGGTCCTGATCAACAATTAACTGTGCGTTACTTTCATCCCGATTCTCGTTTTCCGAAAATTGGGCCTTCAATAATGAAATATAAAACAATTCAGTTGTTGCGGTGCCAGAATTCCTGTCTGTGGGCATAACACCTTTTTATATACCTGAAGAAAAGTTATCTCTCTTTGTAAAGGTTGCATAATTGCCGTTATCTTTTTCACAGAGATACGATAAATTAACCGGCTTCTCAAGAAACATTTCTACGCTTCAGGGTTGCATTTTCCGTTGTTTACAAAGTGATTTTCAGCTGCTTTTAATTCACTACAGTTAAGAAGGACACTTTAATTTACTTACTGAAAATACATCAGGCGGGGTTGGGGGTGCAAAGGGTGCGTACGCACTCCCACGGGCCGAAAAGGTCCGCTTGAAAGGACCAAATTCCGTTAACAAAATGTGAATTTGTGAAAAAAAAAACTAGAGAAGAATTCCCCTTTTTCTTTTTTTGATCACTCCATGTTGTCTTCTTTTTGACCATGAAAACACACGAAATGTAGTCCAAGACAACCCGAGTTTTTTTAAATTGTAACTGGGGGAGAATGCCCCCTAACCCTTCCTCCCCCCAAAAGTTTCCACTTTCACTACTCACACGCGCCTCTCCACGGAAAATCCTGGCTACGCGCCTGTACATAGTTCTAACTTGGCAGCAACAGGCCCGTCGCCAAGGTGGTTGCAACGGAATTGCCAAAGAAACGAACCTCTGGGGGGGAGGCGGGAGGAGGGTTCCGTGGGCATTTGTAGTGCCAGACCGATACATTTTAAAAAGAGATTGTGTGGGAATACATTTCTTGCATTTTGGGAAATGTGCTGCCAACAAAGTACTCTTCAAAAAGGCAATTTTTTGACAAGGCAGGCGAAAACCAGCTAGAAATGCAGTTCGATCTTTCAGGACTAGAATTAAGTAATGATCCGCGTAAGAACTAGGCAGAGAACAATGGAGCCGCGGCAGTGGTGGCCGTTACAAATGTTTATCAAAGATGTGATAATTGAATTTTAATGGTACATTTTTATTGGCTTCGACGCTCAAAAGCGCGAAATTTGAATTTCTAAGACGGCTAACACTAAAGTCAGAGCACTGCATACTTTCATTTTTAGTACATAAACAGTTTAATGTGATGTAAATACACACACGAACTTTTAAAAAAATCGCCCTTGGGCAACGTCCAAAATGTTGGTTGTCTTTCTGATGCTCTCGAATTTTCTCCCGATAACTGAAACGTGATGCGCGATCCGATAAAAGTTAATAGTTCAAAGCATTGTTCAAATGATAGAAGAGTCAATGAAAAGAGACAGATTCCTCAAATGTTTTTGGGTACCTTGCGAGTGGAGATTTTTTGTCCCCGGGTTTCTGCCCTGTTGCACGTACGATGTTCATAAACAGAACTTTATCTCTTGATTTGAAACTTATACACGTCAAAACTGCCTTTTTTATAATTCAATAAAAGCTAATAAACTGTAACTTGGAAACTTATAAAATCTGAAGTTCATATTCTATAGTCCAATCTAAGAATTTCTATTTACAGATACGTGCGCCAAAGCGCGAGCTTTTCTCCAAATCATTCAGAGTTTAGCTCTTGTTCCAGAGTTGCAATAGAATCCGCATTAGGTCCATCATGGGAGTCAAACTGTAAATATAGCCGCCCGCTTCGGATAGCGGGCTTCCTAAACATTCTCGTTCGTTCTTCCGCACTTAGTTCGAAGCCTCGAATGTCAAGCTGTTGCAAGTTGGCATAATCGAAACTGCACAGTCTCAACACAGTGAACACACTAATCCGCCTATTATGTGAAATGTCCAAGTGTTTTAGATCTCGCAGTCGCCTTCTGCATCGCAGCACCGCACTTTCTTCAATGCGCAGACAGTTCGATATGATAAGCTCAGATTTTCGGCTGCTGAAAGAATTTGTTCCAAATGCGCTCCAGTTAAATCAGTCGAATCCATACAAAGAAACGCGAGTCCTGAAAATACTCGCAAGGGGATGTAAATATATAATGCACCGGTTCCCGTCACATCCAGTTCATCGATATTCCTCCCTTTCCAAAGCTGTTCTCGAAAATACTTTGCATCAAAGATAATATTCCACCACTGGAATGACACTCCCGCTGCTCGCACAAGATCGCCCACCTCCAAAAACTGGAAAACGATAAACCAAATTTCAGGGGGCAACATGGTGAAGTTGTGGGCAAAATCGGAGTGAGCAGTGAACGTGACAAACGTGGCAAATAAAACACTTTTAGGCACAAGACTTCATTGTAATCATAAGCAGACCCATCCCGTATTTATAGCACCTTTGTTTCCGCTGTGTTTCCCTTAACAAGATTGGACACTATTTTGATTTTAGCTGCAGAACAAGTAACGACAGTTTTGCTGTTCAAAAATACTCTCAGCAGTGCAGATTTGCGAGTTGGTTTTCCTTTTTCTTTATCGTTTATGTTTTTGCCAAGGCTGACACTATTTGCAGTTTTTGGTGCCGTTTATAAGTTTTCGATCTCCAGCTTATATATGTGAAGTACTTTTTGTAATTGGTCTTGATTATAGAATAGCTTTACAGCTGTTTTGTCAGGAAACACCCGATGTTCTTACGCCAGAATTTCATTTTTTCCCCGAAATGCTCCCCAAATTAAAATTGATAAAGGTGTAAATGATTGAGTGACCCTTTTTATTTTTTCGGCTTTCGCACGTCTTCTCGACGTGTGAAGTCGCAACGCCGCAAGTATGCAAATTTGAAAAATTCACACGCTCAAGCTTGGCCGCGGAACAAAGAGCAAATTTATAATTACCCGCTACCTTTTACCATCCACGAGATCACCCTGGAATTTCTAAAACTCACATCAGCAAGACTACGTAAAAACTGTGCGAAATGGAAAACAACGTGTAAGTATACCAGCCTTGTATATTCTATTATCAATACACGAGGTTTATTCACTTCATGATGACTTATACTATACACAGTGACCATGACCAAGACAACGAGAGTGGGTGTTCTGAATCTAATGCAAAGGCATGTAGAACTTTCACGGTGAGTGGTGTCATGATATTTTTCGAGTATCGTCATCATGAAATGAAAACGCATTTTTACAATGCTCCTTTTCCTGCTTTCAGATTTCTGGGCTGCGGCTACTGTACGGGAAACTTACAACATCAGCAAAGAAACAACATGCTTACGTATTGTGGAGAGATGGAAAGGCCTTTCATGATATTGCAAGGGTACTAAAAGTAGCCATACCAACAGTGGAGGTGTATGTGATCGATGAAATAGTACAACGTTGTAGGGGAGATGAAACAATTTGCCTGCAAATCCTTCGCGATCTAAATGTTGATGCTAATAAATTTCGAGAAGTACAGCGACTGTGTTCAAAACCTGGTTGTTCACTTCGGCAGATCAGAGAAGATACTGCCCTCCAATACAATCAAATCCGCGCAGTTATTGCCGCTTTGATAAATGACTTTGAATTATAAAGGTGCTGCTTTTACTTCACAGACAGCTTAGTTCTTTTTTGTTGATATCCATGTTTTGTTGCCTAAGCAGATGAACAGGAAAAGCCGCGGTAATATTATCAAGGACAAATCAGTTGAAAGTTTCATGATTTTTATTTACATTTGCTAAAAGTAGTTTGAAAATTTGACCACAAAATGTTATCATAATTTACTGTAAGCACCATGCTGATTTTGAACACTGCCAGTATTTCCATGTAAGAGTTACTAAAATATTGATAAATAAAACCGTGTAAAATTGAGCCGGTCTTTCTTGCCAAATCTGAATATGTGTGTACGAAATGGTTAACTACCAGGACTGGTTGGATATGTCTGATTGGGTTTCAATCAGTGCATCAAGAGAACTCTTTCGCATTCACATGTCACTGATTAACCACAAACACAAAACTGACAATTATACTGTACCTACTGAAATTACAAATTTTTTTCAAATCCCTCTTCCTCATGATAGTTTGATGAAAGTCATGCATTTACAGTATTTCATCCCTTGAGCATCGAATGGTGTGAAGTTTTGGTCTGAAAACTGACTAGTATTACTTTTGCAAAACTAAATAATTTAAACCTAAAATACACAATACTTTGGTGGTGACGAACAACCAATTCTCAAGGGTGGATCCAGGATTTTCTGGAAGGGGGGATGGAGAGGGGGCTGCGGCAAAATTACAAACCTTCTTCAACTCCAGTCCCCAAAACAAAGTATGTTTCAAAAGTTGAATTGTTCAGTCTGTATGTACTTCACAAAAAGTACTTTTGGAGTATACTCTTGGGAAAAGTTTAGTTTGGACCAAATTAAGCCCATTTTGCAGCATTTTGGGGGTACATGTATGTGTGCAAGCACTTCCAAGCTCAACCAAAAGGGTTAGTCAATAACCCCACCCCTGGCCACTCCCCTAAATCCGCCCCCAAATCGCTAACTGAATTTCAGAAATATTACACAGATGACTGACAAATCTCACTAGTGGTGCTCTTAAAACAAGAGCCTACCCTAAAAACTCAGCAGGGGGCACAGCCCCTCTAATCTATTATGAAATTAGGATTCATTTGCAGCAATCCGCTGTGCCTCCTCTGCAAGGTCTTGCATGGCTCTTTTGCGTTTCTGATGATAACTGCTCCACCAGCGTGTAATCTGTTCCTTCTCTAACACGTCAACACCACGAGCCTGCATTGCACTGATCACACCCTCTGGAGTTGCTCTTATTCCACTGTCTGCTTGACGGTTATAGAACTCAATCATGATTTCTTTCTGCTCGTTAGTGAAAGTAACCCTCTTTCCAACCTTCTTCTTCAGAGCGAACTTCTGATCAGGTCGTTTATCACTAAAGGGATCTTCATTTATTTCGTGCATCTCAGGTTGGTCTGAACTTTCTGGACCATGCTGCAAAAACCTTAAGGCATAGCTATCATCAGCAGAGGCTGCTACTGAAACAGAATGGCCACTGGAATCACAAGGGGGGAATGTACCCTCAGTTTTTCCACCCGTATTTCCTGCAATGGGGTCTTTTCTGTTTGAGATTCGCTGTAACTGTGCAGCAGTTTTGTCACAGATTAAACCAACTCCTGCAGCCAATGAACTGGCACTGAGGCCACTGGCCAGATTTCCTGAGGTGGGGAACTTGAAACTGGCAAGGAGGGACACATCCTTTAGCGTTCCAACTTTTGGAGATTTGGTGCGGTCAATTAATAGTTTAAGGCATGAAGCATTATCTAGAGACTGCATAATGAGAAAAAGATCGAAGAACAAGATGCTTTAGCCCATTCTCTGCTGTGCTATGCAAATAAACACACATGAACATGCACATTCTCAGAGACACCTACAGAGATAGTTATAATTATGTAGACATAGTTACACATAAACAGCTAAAAGACATCTGAATTTTTAGAATACATAGTTTAAGTGGGAGCACTGCATGGATGATATGTATAGTTGACTCCTGCTAACATGAAACTGCAGTAACTCGAACCTCATGCTAACTCAAAGTAATTTTGTTTTCCCTTTGGGTTATTTTCTTTATAATTTTACCCTCGACAACTCAAACTCCTGATAATTTGAACCTTTTCCCATTTCCTTGAAGGTTACAGTTATCAGGAGTCAACTGTACTTGTAACAAAACAAAAGCATTTGATGTAAAATAATGATCAAAGGAAAAGTAAATACCTGTAGCAACAATTACAACTGAAATGCAAAGAAATCTGAATGACAACAACAATTCTCGGATCAATAATTTGTAACCTCCCTGGAATAAAACCACTTTGTAGATTAATAAGTGAAACAGCAATTACTGAATATTGTTGCTATGGAATGTACACAAGTGTTCATTTACAAAGGAGACTGAATGAGTTTATTGAGATAGAACTTCAAACCACTATTCACCTTCACCAAGTCTGCAAGTTGCTCCCCATGTTCTAAGTCGTTACCCACACGTACCCATCGGACTATTTTGTGGCTTATGTGGGCAAAATGGGTGTCCAAAACAGTTTTCCCTTCCCCAGCCTCAAAGAATTTGTACTCCTTCAGAGTAAACTTGAAAACATTGTTGACCTCTGCCAAGTACACCAGCAGGCCAGAGTTGTGATAATGGGGACCATTATCTGTGTAAATAGAAATGCAAAAAAGGTCTAGTCAAATTCCAGTGACTGCAAAACAAGTATACCTCCAACAAAAAATTCATAAAATTATGACAACTATCACCTCCCAAGGTTCCATTTCTTCTATACTGTAATTATACAAACAAATATTATCATTTATTTGTGGCTAAGGCTGAGTGAATATCAAAAAGTTTATATAATTATTTAACTCACCAGTAAAAAGATAGAGTGAGTAATCCTCATACACCTTTTCAAACCATTTGAAACAGCAATCAAAAGCACTTTGTGAGAAGAAAGCATCTTGCTTTGTGTCTTCAGACCATAAGTCGATGACATCAGCTTTGCGGTGTTCCTTGCTCACCTTAAAAGCAAAGAAATGTTACCACTTGTAAACACTTGGAAATTTGCATAAGCCTTTGCAGTGAAATAATTTTAAAAAGTGCAATAAACTCATGTACTGTATTTCATCAAATAAGCAATTGGTCTCTAAATGACCCTAGTCAGAGACACCAAAATTTTTTTGAAAAGCCAACAGCCTCCATTAATCCTCTACTCAAGGGTATATTCAATAAAAATTACAAGCACCATGCATCATTTTATTAAAAATTGCACCCAGGCAAGACCAAATTAATTTCCTTTTTTAGAAACTCACTGAACTCAATTTTTCAAAGCTAAAAAAAAGTCAAAGAAATTGAGGTCGGTACGAGACATAGTAACTAGACAATATTCACACCAAAAAATAGCATATTAGAGTATAGATGTTAAATTCACCTGTACAATAACATAAAACCCATGAAGGGACAACCCTCGCTTGCCGTACCACTCCCTTTGATTTTCCCTTGTTCGCACCCCCATTTCCAGCTTCATTTTGTAGTCGGCAACTGCTACAGCTTCACCTGGCTGAAGATTCTTCAAGATAAACCTGTAACAACAGGGATAAATTTAGGGATACCAGTAATAAGTGATTATTCCTGAAGTGAAGGTGAACAGACCAGGATATTCACTGGGCCACCAATGTGGCAAGGTGTACATAATTGGCTGTTCACTGACACTGAAAGGAATAATTATGTTAGCAAATACCAAACTAGTGAATAGAAGTAAGAAATGAAGAAAATTTACATTATAGATGAATAGAAACCAAAAGACTTTCCTTAAGCACTGAGCCGCACATGCTCACATTCGTGTCCATCATGCAAGCTACAAATAGTTCTGGATATTCCGAACTCAAGTAGCCAATCAGAGCATGCGAAAAGCACTATTCCCTGGTTTGGTATGTGCTAATGATTACTACACTTGAATAACAAAAGCAAGAACTGTACACCTGGACATCTTGATAATGATAAAATAACAACAACTGTGTTTAGTTTGCTTTATTATTTGAAATTAAGAAAAGCTATGAGCTATTTTACAACTTTGAAATAAATTATCTTTTTATTACTTTCATTACTACAACTGAAACTGTGCCTGAATTCAACTTGTTATGTTAGAAATGAATTATATATGTATTTCCCTCTTGCTGTAGCAAGAAAACATCTGGATACTGAATTACTGTATGCATTTTACTTAACTAGCAGGTAAGACAGTATAGCACCAACATACAGTGTATAATATTTACTTCCTACTGCAGGATAATTGTTATAAACAACATACTATTCTGTACAATGAAAACTTTTAATCAATTTAACATTATCAAATTGACGCATACATCTATCTCACCAGCACAATCAATAAATATCTCAGTTTAGGCTGACAGCTCATGTGCAGTTCTCTCTGCTGCCCTCCCTCCCATTCCTATATACATCCATAAAGATTGGGTAGCAATGAAAAATTTTATACACACCTGTAATAGTCACCCTGGTGTCTAGTCCTCATCAAGTGACTTATATAATCCCAAAAATTAGCTATGAAAGAATTCAGTGATTTCTGGTACTCTGTTCTGTCAACACCACCTGGGACTTTGTCAATTGCTTCTTGGCCTGAATTGCAGATCTGGTATACTTGATCAAAATGAGCTGACACTGATCTATGCTCCTCATTGCGGCAACCAAAAGAAAAATTCATACAAAGTTCTCTGCAGTTTGAATGCTTCTGAACCTAGGTACAAGTTGAGAAACATTAATAAAATGACAGATCACATCAGTCCAACATGTCATAAAGGTACCACTAGACAGTAACATTTATATCCAATTTGAAAGTACCAAGTAGGTGGCTACTGTCTCAAGTATACCCTGGCACTAATACCCCTATCAAATCATTTGATGAGAAGACTGAGATCTGAAAATATTTTACTCTGAAAACTGGAACAGCAGGCCTAAAGAATGCAGGTACACATGTACAAATAACACCATATTCAGCCAAGAAAAAATACTTTTTTAAAAGGAGTAAAGAAACATTTTTTTGAGGAAAGGAACAACAAATTCTCAAGGTTTGTTGCTCTGATTTTGAAACACTTTTCACAGAACACATACTTTTGGAAGCACAACACTAAATCAAACCAAATGAAATGTGCACTGTTCTTTTTCAAACAACATTTGTTAATGGGACCACATTTTGATCAAATAGAAAAAAAATTCTATGACTTTTCCCGTACTTTGCTTGGAAATGCAAATATTCATGTGGTTTTAGCACCTAGAGTTCTCTTACATTAAGTTCAAGAACTAACAATGACTTCGACCCCTGTGAAAAATATAATAAATTGCAATCACAGAAACAGGGACATGTACTTCATATACAAACAAGACAACAATTTTACCATAAAATACAAACCTGTTTTGAGTACTTGGTCTTTAGGTATCGCTGGTAATCTCTTACTTGCTTGTTCAGATCTGCTGCATTTAACTCAGAAACTTTGCCACCAATTTCAGTAATGAGGGCAGTAATATTGTCAAAGTTAGTGTACCCTGAGTCATCGCAAATGTTGCATAGTCCTGCAAGCATTGTGTTCATCCTGAAGTTTGAAGGCAAGTGTGTGTAAATAAAAGATCTCTTCACTCCATTAGGATACTCAATTAAATATTGCTCCACAATCTCTTTTACTGAACTCTGCCAATAACGCACAGCTGTCTCTTGACCGTCCACCAGAATGCTACGGCAAGAAGATGGCCTCGAAACATCATCCCGATGCAGGAACTCCAAAAATTCTGAAAGAACTTCATCAGAGACAACTGACCGGGTGAATTTCATGCCATGGGGAGGTACACCACCCCTTCCAAATAGCAGTCCATGCACTTTAGCAGCAGTAATGGTGTTTTTCGCACAGTTAAAATACTCGCGTAGTTTGGAGTATGTGAAATCTTGTGCCACTATAGAAAGAAGCCTCCTTTTTTCATCTCCTTGTACTACCAATTTTCCAATAGAGCTTGCAATTTCTACACGATTTTTTGGAGCTGGATGGGCCCCAAAGTCCCCCTGACTCAAAATTTGGCAGTCTTTCAGGGTTTTTCCAATAAGAATCCTTTTGTTTAGTTTTTCTCCCTTTGTTCTCACAGACTTGTTTTCAGCCACACTTTTTGCTTTGTTGTACTCTGCAGCCAGAGATTTCAAGAAGGTATCATCTGCTGATTTCGTGCTCTTATTTGATCCTAACTGTGTCAACTGTACACCAAAAGCTGTTGAAAGAGCTTTACTTTCAAAAGTGTCCTTTATCAGTTCCTGCATTGCCTGCTCGTTTCCTAAACAGCAACGAGAAGCAAATTCTTTCATGTTGGCAATAAATTCAGCTCTGATAGCCCTCTTTTGTCTGTCTTGAACATCTTGGTAACCCAGCAATGGTGTTGATGGTCTTATGCCTTTGGTTTGGTGGACTTCAACTTCAAGAGGATGGGGAAGGATTTCTTGCTCACTAAATTCCTCAGTGTCGCCAACAGCCAAGGTATCGACTAACGCCGCATCTAGTTCGCCTTCCCCTTGGACATAACTGTTGCTTTCTCCTTGATTTAGACGCCCAAATTCGTCCTGCAATAAGACATTTGTAAGTCAATGTGTAACGGACACAAACATCAACAACAACAAAAGTCGAAAAGCGCAGTTCTAAAGCATTTAGATCGTGCAACTCACCTCCAAATTCTTGCACCGCTTTT